>APFE030949664.1:55979-76315 GCA_000404065.3 Pinus taeda | reverse complement strand
AAGGTAAAAACGAATCATGATAGCCTTAAATACTTTTTAGAACAAATATTATCCTCTTAAGAGCAATAAAAGTGGGTCACAAAGATGTTGGGTTATCACTTTGAAATCATCTACAAAAAAGGGAAGTAAAATGTGGTGGCAGATCCACTCTCAAGAAAGGATGAGGATGTGGAAGCATTGTTGTGCACCATTTCTATTATCCAACCAAATTGGATAAACGAAGCAAGGGAGGAATGGAAGAATGACGAAGAAGTGTGGGCACTTATTCGAAAGTTACAACAAGATTCCAGTGCATCTGATACATTTAGCTGGCAAAATGATTCGTAATGGTACAAAGATCGCTTATACCTCTGTAAGAATTCCCAGCTAAAACAAAATATTCTTATGGAATTGCACACTTCTCCCTTAGGAGGGCACTCAGGATTTTTAAAAAACTTACCACAGGGTTAAGAAGGAATTTTTTTGGGATGGCCTTAAATCAGATATTCAAAAGTTTGTGGCAGAATGTTTGGTTTGCCAACAAAATAAAGTTGAAACAATTAAGACACCGGGTCTATTACAACCTTTTTCCATTCCACGTTGGGAGGAGGTTTCAATGGATTTTATCACAGGTTTACCCAAGTCTGAGGGAAAGAGTGTCATCATGGTGGTAGTTGACAGACTTACCAAGTATGCACACTTTTGTGCATTATCACACCATTTAAATCCAGTATAGTTTCTACTGCATTTATGGAAACAATTCAAAAGCTACATGGAAACCCAAAGATTATTATAAGTGACAGAGATCCCATTTTCACTGGATTTTTTTGGACAGAATTATTTTCTTGTCTTGGTACTCAGTTAGCTCATAGCTCATCTTATCATCCTCAATCTGATGGGCAAACTGAGATAGTAAACAAATGTTTGGAAGGATATCTTCGTTGCTTTGTATCTGATAAACAGACACAATGGGTCAAATGGTTGCCTCTGGCTGAATGGTGGTATAACACTTCCTTCCATACAGCAACAAAAATGACCCCATTTATGGCACTTTATGGGTATCAACCACCATCCATCACATCATATTTAAGAGAAAATTCTAAGGTTCAGGCAGTGGAACATCACATCGAACATCAACAACAAGTCCTCCAACTCTTAAAGGATAACCTCGTGTTGGCACAGAATAGAATGAAACAACAGGCAGATCAACATCGCAGTGAAAGAAGTTTTGATGTAGGTGATTGGGTATTCCTACGGCTACAACCATATAAGCAAATGTCCCTGAAGCAAGCTAAGAAGGATAATAAATTATCACCAAAGTATTATGGTCTGTACAAGGTGTTGCAAAAGATTGGTACTGTGGCATACAAATTGGAGCTTCCTGCAGTGTCTCAATTGCACCCAGTTTTCCATGTTTCATGTTTAAAGAAGGTTATAGGCAACAAGCTCCCAGTTCAAACAATATTGCCAGAACTTGACGAGGAAGGGAAAACTATATTGGAACCGGAAGCAGTCACAGAAACAAGAACTCGACAGCTACAAAATCGATCAAGTGGAAGAACTTATCCGCTGAAGATTCCACATGGGAGGATGAGAATTTTATATAGAAGTATCCAGAACTACTTAAGCGTTGAGGACAACACTTTTTTGAAGGAGAGGGGCATGTTGGGTCCCTATAATACTAGTGATTACCCCATTACTATTGTAGTTGTACCCTTATTAATATTGTTGTGCCCCTATTGCCCCCATATTGTTATTATTGTGCCCCACAGAATCCCTCTATTGTTATTTTTATGGCTTTATATTATTATTGTTAGGTCGCTGGGTTATATTGTGACTCCTTAGACTCCTATATATAGAAAGGAGGTTTTTTCATTTGAATCATCCAAGAATTGTTCATTTATGTAATGTAAAGGAGGTTGCCCCCTCGAAGAGGCTGAATTCTAAGGCGTTGATCTATCTTTTCTATCTTTTCTTGAGCTGGTTTCATAACACTGCCAGATTGGGAACAAATTTGGTTGGATCTGATGCAGGAGGAGATAAGGTGGAGCACCAAGGATGGATCTTCATCAGAACAAGATGATGAAGAAAATCTAGCTTTAGCGAGTAAAGCTAAGAAAGAGAAAGGGAAGGCATCCTAATCCAAATCTTCTCATGGTGGGAAGAAGGTTGACAAATCGAAGGTGCGATGCTTTCATTGTTATGAAGTGGGCCATTATGCTATGAATTTTCCACAGAAGAAATCCAAGAAGGGTTCCTCAAAGGGATATGATGGTGATGCACTAGCTTCACAATTTGAGCTGGATTTCTTGCTTATCGCATGCATGGTTTCATCCATGGTGAGATGTGTTTGTTACTTGGAAATTGGAGCTTCTTTCCACATGTCGAGTGACAAGAATCTTTTCAATACATTGGAGGATAAGGATCTCCAGATGCGGATTGAGATGGGCAATGATGGAAAATGTTGTGTCTCAGGTGAAGGTACAGTTGTGTTTCAGAGGGAGCATGGTGCTCCTCTCACCCTATCTGCTGTGAAATATGTATCAGGTTTGAAAAATAATCTTGTGTCTATTGCTATGCTAGAAGATAAAGGCTATGATGTAGTCTTTAGTAAAGGAAAAGTGTTCCTAAGGCATATCGGCACGAGACAGACCAAGCAAATAGGGATTCGAGTAAAGAATCTCTACAAGTTGGAGGTAGATGACTGTGTTGCACTGAGTTCCAAAGCAGAGGTGGTGCAAAGCCAAGATGTTGGCGAGCTATGGCATAGGAGACTGGGCCACTTGCATCATGGATCCTTGAAGATCATGCAGCAAATTTCTACTGGCTTACCAAAGGGAAAACTGGAGCAAACAGACACATGAAAAGGGTGCACCCTGAGTAAGTGTGTGAAAGCTTCCTTTCAAGATCGGGATAGTAGAGTTGGAGAAATCCTAGAGCGAGTTCACTCAGATGTATGTGGACCATTCTCTACAGCCTCCGTCACTAAGCAAAAGTATTATGTTATTTTCATTGATGATTTTTCTCATAGATGTTGGATCTACTTTATGCAAAAGAAGAATCATAACTTCTTGAGGTTTTGTGAGTTTAAAGCCTTGGCAGAGAGAGAATCTAGGAAGAAAGTAAAAGCCTTGCGTAGTGACAATGGTGGAGAGTATGTTTCCCAGCAGTTTAAAGACTTATGTGTAGCAGAAGGAATTAAATGAGAACTGACGGCACCTCATAACCCACAACAGAATGGGGTGGCCGAAAGGAAGAACAGATCTATTGTGGGAGAAGCTTGAGTGATGTTGCATGACCAAAGCCTACCACTTCATCTGTGTGCTGAGGCATGCAATACAACAGTGTAACTTCGGAACAGAAGTCCTCATCTTGTTCTGGGGATGAAGACACCTATGGAGGTTTTTCAGGGAAGCGACCAGATGTGAGTCACTTTCACATCTTTGGATCACCAGTTTGCTGTCATGTGACCAAAGATGCTTTGAAGAAGCTAGACCCAACAGCTAAGTTGGGGATACTTGTGGGGTACACAGATACACCCCACAACTATCATGTGTTTCTGCCTGCCAGTCAGAGGACCGTAGTGCGTAGGGATCTGAAGTTTGACGAGCAAAGATCCATGCAAGTGTCACTTGAGAGGGAGCTCAAGTTGCATGGCGATGAGGAACTTTTAGTTCCAAAGGAGGAGGAGCCTCCTAATGATGTGGGTCAGCCACATGTAGAGGATCCAGTAGTGGAGACCACCACTCCTGGAGAGTCTTCCAGACACAGGTGGAAACGCTCACGAGAAGCTGATAGATTGATGTAGGATGCGAGAGAGAATGTGGGGCAGCCATCCTCTCATCGCAGACGGAGGAGATATCCTGAGAGAAACATTGGCTACATGGCCCTAGTTGGGGAGTGTGTAAAAAACGAACCTTCTTATTTTCAAGAGGAAGTGCAGCAACCAGTCTAGGTTGATGCAATGGTAGAAGAGTACGATTCTATCATACGGAACAGTGTGTGGGATGTTGTCCCTAGACCTGCGGAAAAATCAGTGGTTAGTTCCCAATAGCTATACAAGGTAAAGCAAGCAATTGATGGTAGTGTTGTGTTTGTTGCCTGAGGTTTGTCACAGGTAGAGGGATCACATGCAGCAATACCTCCAGGGAGGAGGTGGGGCAATGTGGAGTGATCATCCCAAGGAGGAGGGGCAGGATCCTTGAGGTACCCAACCTCTTTGATTCGACTTTGATACGGGAGCCCGATGAGGAGTAGAAGGACTGACTGATTGGGTAGAGAAAGATGCATATGGAGCAGCAGGTAGAGCTTCAACATTAGAGTATGTTTCTAGCCCAATAGAGAGGTCAGTTGGAGTTTTTTTTGTTCCGAGAGTTGCTGGAGCAACCACACTTGGTAGAAGTGTTGCATGCAGAACATTCCGAAGGTACAGGATCAGGTTCGAGTGGAAGCCTTTCTTGTTGAGAGGGAGTGTTGAAAAGTGTGCAACAAGAAACGCTAAAAATACAAGTGCTAAAAATATCAGTTTGGGTACCAGTGCTAGATTGGGCAGCAGAGAATGAAAAATGGAAGTGTTAAAAATAGAAGTTATATTTTTAGCAGTTCAGGATGGATTCTTATTTTAGTCAGTCCCTGGACTAAACATAGGAAGTAAAATTCGAATTTGATATCAACAGCAGTTTGGAAATTAATTAATTAATTCGTCTTGAGTTAATTAGTTAAGGAAAATCAAACTTGAAGTCTATGTCAGGACATGCAATAGTTTCTCCATTAATTGAGGAATCTAACCTTCAGTTAAAGAGATAAGAGTGAGTTGTAATATTGAGTTGTAATCAATTGACTTAGTTTAACTTAGTCAAGTCCTGTTAGATTAATTTAATAGTTTGTTAAATTAATGAGAGTTCAGTTAGTTAATGCTTGCATGCATGTCACTATTGTATTTCAGATAACTGAGTATTCACTCATGGATAACTCATGCATGTCAGTTCAATCAAAGACCCAGTTGAGATCAGATGGAGGGACAGTGTACTATCAGTTGCTAGGATATTCCTTGATGAATACTCCTTGCATGCAGAAGGAATATTATTCCTTATGGATTGCGTAGTTGGACCTGAGGTTACAGTGAGTGTGATGAGGCCAATTCACACATGTGATATCATTGGACCCCAATCAAAACTGCGGAATGAAATAGGAGGCTTGGAGAGCATGAGGAGGATATGTTCTATGTCTATTGAGTCTATGAGAAGTATTGTTTGAGTGCAAAGAGATTAGGATAGCTTGAGAGCTAATTCTTTTTGTAACTTGAACAAGATTTCAACTTGTATGATAATACAGAGTTGGGGTTTTAGGCTAGTGCTTTCCCTAGTTATATACCTTTTGTGTTATGGTTGATTGCTTCTCATTCTTAGTTATATCTATTCGTGCTTGATGTTCCTCATGTTCGATTAAGCTTCTGCTCAATTGTTGTAGAAGTAGTTCAAATGTTTTGCTTTAGTACATTGCATTACCAGGTGATCTACAGTGGGAAATTTCTACAGCTTTAGCATTAAATAATCACCACTTCTTCAAAGCTTGCACAACAAATTAAATTCCTTATCATATGAGGAGCATTTAATCTTGGATTCATTTTATTTCTCACAGAAATAAGTGTTTAGGTGTCCCTCTTGGCTCAAAACTGCTCCATTAGCACTATCGTTGCATATGTTTCCAGTTGAAAGGATTTTTGAAAACTAGGTAGCGCTAAAATTGAGTACTCTGTGGTCTTTTGCTACACTAATTTTTTAAAAATATATGTTTTTATAGTCCACTTAAATGTCTGATTAACTTCCTTAATAGTTTCAATAATTGGTGCACATAAACTATTGAAGTTTTTAATAAATTCTTGATAAAAATTAGCAAGTCCATGAAAGCTTCTTACCTCATACACATTTCATGGAACTGACCAATTCATAACTATCTGCACTTTAATTGGATCCATCTTTAGTCAATCTTTAGAAATTACAAAACCTAGATAAACTAACTCCTCTTTCACAAAATTGCAATTCTTTAAATTTATCAATAATTGTTCCTTTTGCAACATGCCTAGAACTAATTTTAAATGTTGTATATGCTATTCCTTGGTTTTGTTGTACACTCAAATATCATCCAAATAAACGATGAAAATTTTGCCTATGAAATCCTTTAAAACTTCGTTCACAATCTCATCAAAGTGTTGGGCACATTGGTTAAACCAAAGGGCATCACAAGCCATTCATACAACTCAAGAATGGTTTTAAATGTAATTTAAATACAAATTTACTTTGATCATTAATTACAAATGTTTGGAAAGTTATCCATGGAACTATTTATGAATGAATCCAATGCAGCAATGACTATATTGCGAAGGAATTTGATCTATAATCTGAACCTAAGACTGAAACTTAATAGCAAATCTAAATATGTAGTGGCCCTGTTATACTTGGAATTGAAACTTAGACAGAGATCTGAAGAAAATATGGATAACATAAACTTGGATGAAAAAATGAATTAAACAAAGCACAAATAACCATATCACGGAAGGGAAAAATATCTTCAATGAAATTAATGTATCTTTTTAAATAACACATAGAAAACCACACTTGCAACTCACACACTCACATTCTTATAACCCTTTCCTTGAGCTACAAAGCCTGCTTTTAATACAAAGGAATAATCAGTTCAGATCCACTAATTTTGGATCTAAATCCTAATTCTATAAAATATTTGAATAACAAAATGTTAACAATATCTCTCGGAATCAGCTATAACAATTTTCTATTTTATGCAAATACATAACAATTCTAACTAAATACTAATTATTTCAAACTATTAAAATAAATTCAAGTAGCCCACTTCCTGTAGTAAATGATTTTTTGACCATCATAGTGAAAATGAATTTATTGATGGTGATGCTCCTGCATCAGCTTGCTAATACAAAATTTATGCATCGTCTAATACTTTGTGCTACATCTTGCATTCTAAGCCAGTACACATAACTTGGTAAGTTGTAATTGTCCTCCCAATACCAAAATTCCCTATAAATTTGTGGCATGAGCCTCTCTAATAAGACACAATCTTTAACTTGAGGAGCATAGAGCTTGTCTAGCTTATAGATAAATCCATCTTAAAGATGGCATCCATCCTCAACATCACCTTTATCTACACAAACTTCACCTTGTAACTATTTGAACACCTCTTTAAAGTCATCATTTTCTATCTATGCTCTTTATATGCATCATTAGTGAAAGGCTCCATGTACATAAGAGTTCTCAAAGTTGTGATCTTAGAAGTGAGTGGCCTTAAAGGCATGTTTTCCAACTTATTATGTTCCCCTTCTCATATTTTATGATTAGATGATATTGTTGTAAACAACCCATCCAATTGTATTGTCTAGTTCATTCAAACTTACTCTAGGCCTACAAATACTATAGTGGCTAGTGATCAATTTAAATTATGGTCTTCGTGTCCATAAAAATAAAGCTTCCACTTCTTAAAGATTTGAACCATAACATATTTTTCCTTGTTATATGTAAGTTATTCCAAGACTCTACCATGGAACATTTCAAAATGATAGCAAATCAGTGGATGTCTCTTCATCAAAACCATTCCCATAGCATATCCACTTACATCCATCACTACTTTGAAATTCTTGTGCAAATTAGGGTATGCAAGAATTAAAGCTTAACAATAAGGGGATTTTGTGGTCAATAATGGGCCTCAAAACAAAAAATGTACTAACAAAATTAACATTATAAGAACTAATAATATTGAATATGATGATCTCATTTTCTGGAGTAAATATTTTTGGAGGGAAAAGAAGAAAATTGCTTTTTTTAATTGTATTGGCTTATCTCTTTCAAAATTCCATATTAGACCTCAAAATTCCCCTAATGCTAATCTTCAATTTCAACTCATTAAAAACTTAGTTCTTTCACCACTAGAAAAAATACTTTTTTTGGCTAATATGGTGTTGACAGTATTGAATCCCGCCAACATACAAGGGTCCTCCCCAATACGAAGTCCCAATTAGACCTTACACCATTTGGTATAGGAGCCCCATCCAAAAATGTGGTCTGACTGCCATTTTCTTAAAGATTTTTCTTGGCTGCAATAGTTATCATAAGAGAGCAATGTGTGTTATGCAACCAACTCACAAAATAGAAGAAAAGATAGATCAACAACTTTAGAAATAGCCCCTTTGAGGGGGAAACCTCTTGTACATCACATAAATGAACAATTCTTGGATGATACAAATGATAAGATCTCCTTGTTATATGTGTGACTCTAAGTGGTCACAATCTAATTAAAGCCTACATAACAATAATAATGTAATGGCACAACAATAACAATAGTGGGCTTCTATAGGGAACAACAGTAATAATATGATGGATACATAAGCATAACAATAACAATATGGGACTATACTAACAATAACAATAAAGTGGCTACACTAGTATTATAGGGACCCAACATTCCCCTCTCCTTCAAAAAAGTGTTATATTCAACGCTTGAGGAGTTATGGATGCTTATGTATAAAATTATTGTCCTCCCATATGGAATTTTCAGTGGTTAAGTTCCTCCACTTAATGATATACTCTGAAATTTATTGATTTTGTAACTTTCGGGTTCTTGTTTCCATGACTTCTTCAGGCTAAAATATGATTTTTCCTTCTTCTTCAAGTTCTGGAAACATTGTTTGAACCAAGAACTTGTCACTGATGACCTTATTTAAGCATGAAACATGGAAAACTGGGTGTACTCGGGAAGATGCAGGCAGCTCTAATTTATATGTCATACTACCAATTTTTTGCAACACCTTATAGGGACCATAGTAATTGTGTGATAATTTATTATCCTTCTTAGCTTGTTTGAGGGACATTTGCTTTTATGGTTGTAGCCATAAAAATACCCAATCACCCACATCAAAACTTATTTCACTATGGCGTTGATCTGCCTGTTGTTTCATTCGAGAATGCGCCAGAGTCAGGTTATCCTTTAAGAGTCGGAGAACTTTTTTCTAATTTTCGATGTGATCTTCCACTGCTTGAACCTTAGAATTTTCTCTTAAAGATGATGTGATGGATGGTGGATGATATCCATAAAGTGTCATAAATGGGGCCATATTTGTTGTAGTATGGAAGGAAGTGTTATAACACCATTTAGCTAGAGGTAACCACTTGACCCATTATGTTTGTTTATCGGATACAAAGAAATGAATATATCCTTCCAAACATTTTTCACTGTCTCAGTTTTCTCGTCAAATTGAGGATGATAAGATGAGTTGTGAGTTAATTGAGTACCAAGACAACAAAATAGTTCCGCACAAATTTTTTAGTGAAAATAAGACCTTTTTTACTTACAATAATATTTGGGTTTCCATGTAGCTTTTGAATTTTTTCCATAAATGCAGTAGAAACTATATTGGCTTTAAAAAGATGAGATAATGCACAAAAGTGTGCATACCTGGTAAGTCTCTCAATTACCACCATGATGACACACATTCCTTCATACCTGGGTAAACCTGTGATAAAATCCCTTGATACCTCCTCCCAATGCTAACTTGGAATGGCTAAAGGACGTAACAGACCCGGGGTCTTAATTGTCTCAACTTTATTTTGTTGGCAAACCAAACCTTTTGCCACAAACTTCTGAATATCATATTCAAGGTCATCCCAAAAAAATCCTTCTTGACCCTGTGGTATGTTTTTCAAAATCCTGAGTGCCCTCCTAATGGGGAGGTGTGCAATTCCAAAAGAAGCTTTTGTTTGAGTTGGGAATTATTACAAAGATATAAGTGATCTTTGTACCATAATGAATTGTTTTCTGACCTAAATGTATCAGATGTACTGGGATCTTGCCACAACTTTTGAATGAGTGTCCACATGTCATCATCATTCTTCCATTCATCCCTTTCTTTGGTTATCCAATCTGGTTGGATAATAGAAATGGAACAAAGCAATGCTTCCAAATTATCGCCCTTTTTTTAGAGTGCATCTGCAACAAAATTTTGCTCCAACATCTTTGTGACCCATTTTTGCTGCTCTTCTAAAGATAATCTTTGCTCCAAAAAGTATTTAAGACTATCATGATATATTTTTACCTTGAAGTGTTTTCCCATTAGGTAAGGTCATAATTGCTTTAATGTTTGCGATAATAACCTGTCAACCCGAGAAATCCTCAAATATGCTTTATGGTTGTGGGGATTTTCCCTTCCTTAATGGCTTTAATTTTGTTAGGGTCTACCTTAACACCCTCATGAGATACAATATGACCCAGATATTCCACCTCTTGTACTCCAAAGAAACATTTGGAGGTTTTTGCATATAATTATTTCTCCTCCAATAGTTTGAGCACCATGTCAACATGTTGACATGGTCCTTCAAAGGCTTGTTGGAGATTAGTATATAATCAAAAAAACTACAAAATTTTCTAAGGAAGGGTTTGAAAATGGAATTCATCAAACCTTGAAATGTGGAAGGTGCATTGGTAAGGCCAAAAGGCATGACCAAAAATTCATAATGACCCTCATGAGTTCTAAATGATGTTTCTGGAATGTCTTCAGTCTTCATTTTAATTTGATGATATCCTAAACAAAGATCCAACTTGGTGAAGTAAATTGGTTCGTGTAATTCATCCAACAATTAATCAATGATAGGAATGGAAAGTTTATATTTAATATTGATCTTGTTGAGCTCCCTTTAATACAGACACATGAGCCATGATCCATCCTTCTTTTGCATCAATACTAATTGAGAAGAGAAAGAACTTTGACGAGGTTGAATTATATCGGCATCTAGCATTTCTGCAACCATACGTTCATTTTTACTCTTTTGAGCATAAGTATATCTTTCAGGCCTGATGTTTGGAGGAACACTTCCTGGAATCAAATCCAAAGTTAGAGTCTCTGAAATCGTCATTAACGTTCCTTTTTTTCTCATCATGAGTTTCATTTAATACCTTTTCACCATTAGGAAGCATTTATTGTAGCAACTTTTTCAAACCTTTGATATTAGCTTCCATATCCGCTTTTAATCCATCATTCAAACCTTCCATGTATGCCTTTAATCCATCCTTCAAACCTTCCATGTCTAAGTTTAAACCATTATTCAAACCATCCATCTTAGCTTCCATTTCATTTTTAGTTACTCTTTACGAGAGCGAAATTTGTTTCACTTGGTCTTGTAATTTTGATATATCATGTTGCATTTCTTCCTCTTCTTCATGCTTCATAGTAGAGCTTTTTGGTTTCTTACTAGTTGTTTCCATTTTCTTGCTTCAAGTCATTTTCGAATCAAATGATGATATTTATGCTTCATTATGCCCCTTGAATCACTTCAAACTGATTTTTCAAACAAATATTATGCAATTTTAAAAAAAAAAAATACACACATTTTTCTTGTTTTATAGGAGCTCGGTATTGAATTTGTTGTAGCTCTTTAATTTAGGATCTTCAAGGTCTAAACATTTGTCTTGGTGTATCTTTCTAAGCCTTCTTTCCGATTCCACAATTTAGACTGAGATTGGAGTATTCAAGAAGGAGTTATGCCTAATCTCCCATGATGATCTGATTATAGATTGGTTTCGTAGAGTGAACTTGTACATAATGCCATGTGTCATTGTTTTGACCTTCAGGTCTAAAAATAATACTGAAAAAACTAAAGTCTATGTACTTTTAGTCACTTTTTATGAAATTCAAATCTAATGCTCAAAGAGAAAGTTATGATGATTTTCCCTATGTCACATGTTTGAGACTAAATTTTAGAGCTTGCAAAAACCCTAACTTCCTCGGATCATATCTCTAAAAATATAGAGAACCAAGATCTTAAATTCATACACAACATTCAACAATATTTCAGCTCCACTTTTTCACAATTTTAGCTACATAATTCTCATATAAAAAAAGTTACAATGAAAATGCCAAGATGACCTGTTTGAAGAAACAAAACCCTAGAATCCAAAGCTCTGATACCAAATGTTATGCAACCAACTCCCAAAATAAAATAAATGATAGATCAATGAATTGAGAAATAGCCTCTTCGAGGGGGAAACTTCCTTTACATCACATAAATGAACAATTCTTGGATGATACAAATGATAGGACTCCTTGGTATATATAGGAGTCTAAGGGGTCACAATATAATTAAAGCATACATAACAATAATAATGTAAGGGCACAACAATAACAATAGTGGGTTTCTTTGGGGCACAACAATAAAAATATGTGGGATACATGGGCATAATAATAAAAATAAGGGACTACACTAACAATAACAATAAGGGGGATACACTAGTATTAGAGGGAACTAACAATGTGCATGTACTTTTGAATGAGCAAGTGAGTATGTCTTGTGAAATGTTCAATTGCAATATGTAACTAGGTTCTTTCACCGAAAGGTAGTAAAAGTGAGCCTTTAAAAGAAAAGTATTAGTACTATTCTAATAAAGCCACACACACATATATATGAAAGAATCATTGATTGTCTAGCGAAATAGTTCACCTGGACATAACAATCATTAAAACAATAACAACACACATTCAACAAGGTGAGCACCAAATCCAATTAAGTAATTCAATTTCTTTAGTACATGGAAACAAAAAATGAATACCACAAACATATAAAGAATAGTCTTATTATATTCACGATATATGCATGAAAGTGTGTTAGCTCAATGAGCTTCAAATATTAAGTGAAACTTCCAAGATACATTGATACAATGAGACACCACTAGCTCCCATAGTGTAGCATTAAGCCACTACTTTCTCTCCAAAAGAAAAATCTCTCTCTAATGCCCGGTTAGAGAAGCCAAGGCGAAAATTCATTTTCCTTGACTAATGATGCTTCTTTTATAACAAGAGAAATGAACGTTCATATTCCTCATGACTCTTGGACTACCCTTGTGATTCTTGGACTTCTAATGTGACCTTTTGACTTCCATGATACTTCTGGACTTTTCGTAATGATGTTTTATCCCTATATGACTCTTATCATTCCACATACTTACATTTACAATATTTTCCAAAATTACATCATCATTTTCCACACAATCATGTGACGACAACATGAAAATTCATAGATTGATGACTTGGACTCATAATGACTTGTAACATGGATTTCTTTGAGAAGTGACGACATTGTCATTATGTCTTCGATACTTGTAACATACCTTGCATTATTGTTGCTTTCTACCCTCCAATGGGTCTTGAGAAAATTATGGAGACTTCATGAGACACTTTGATCATCTAGATCCATCATTCCCTCAATCGTCACAACAAGGTACCTTTGTGCCTTTTGTCTTCAATATTCTTCCATGGGCAACCTTTCTCGACAAATCTCCTCACAAAACTTTTCCATGCTTTATTGTACTCCTGCAAGTATAGATTTCTCATGGAAAGCAAACATTAGCTCAAAAATTTATTATTCTATCATACTTCATGCAAATGTTTTGTCTATGGATCAATAGTGTGCAAGGGGAAAAGAGAGGGGTCTTCTAGGCACATATCACACTTGCAGGAGACAAGGAAGGGCATCAATGCTCACTGATACTATGACATGCATAGCTCTGAAGGAGGAGGAGGCATGGTGGGCACACGACGCACTTGCAATAGGCAAGGAAATAGGAATGTCTATTAAAATTGTGCCATGCACTAGGGAGGAAGGTCAGGGCCATAAGGAGGGTGCAGGGTGCACTTTTAAGGCAAAATGGAAGGCATCACTACCCACTGGAAGTGCATAGTGTGCCACATTGGGAAGTAGAGGCAAGGTTGGCGCAATGAGGGAGAATAAGCAACAAGGAGGAGGCTTTGTTGGCTAGAATTGGGAAGTGTGCAGGAGAGAGAGGGGGGCTCAGGATGGTGTAGGTTGTAGTTCCAACTAACAAGGAGGGTCTCCACTAGGCCTTAGAAGTGCGCAGTGCGATCTTCCTAGTCCAGAGGGCAATATGCGAAGTCAAAAAAATGTTTAATTCTAGTAAGGTGAAACATAGAAACACACAACGACTTGGGGGTAATCAAGCATAACACACATCAACTCCTCACTAAAACTTATACAAGACCGAAGACTAATAAATATACATCAAAAAACTAGTTCAAAAACAATCTCCAAGTGTAATAAACAAAGAATGCATGGTTTCGACCAATAAGTGTTGTTTTGTGACTAAGAGGTGTACAATGACTCCAAAGTGTGTTATTGCTGCTTTTGATGATCCAATGACACTTAGGAAGGGATATGGACACTGGAAACATGTGTAAAAACATAAAATTACACTTGAAAACCTAAAGCAACACTTCACGTGACAAAAGGTAGGCTCCAAAATTCGAATATAGCAAATTTTTCGAGGGTGTTGTAGCAGTGACAACACTTGGTGACACATTGGGTGAACTTCAACTTCTTTGTCTGGGGTAGCTTTTAGTTAAGATTTATCCCTTTAGGAAGTATTGATTCATTAAGTGGATTACTTTGGCTTTCCCACTTACCTGGTTATATGTGTAGTACCCACCTTTCCTTCCTTGATTTAACACACAAGCAAAACTTTCCATTTCACGATTGTTTGGATCTAAGGGAAGGGTAATATGTAAGTGTGGTTTAAATATAATCAAAATATTATTTTTCATCTTTGGTGGTTCTACACTATCACCTACCTAGACAGTACCCCGGCAGATTCACTATAGGCACACAAACATTACTTTGATGCCAACGAGCTTGTTCATTACCATCATGAATTTACTTGATTCACCTCTCTGTGCAAGAAGTTGTTATCTTCTTTTTCCTTTTATTTATTTTATTGATACAAATATTCTTAGGCACTTATTATTTCTCATGGGAAGAAGATGGATCTCGACTCATTGAGATAATAAGAGTTCATTCCTTCAAATAATGTTATATATACCTCTTGTTGAAGAAATTGTAACTAGGTTCGGTCTTCATAATAACATGATATTTGTATTTGATGTAATAAAAGGAAATAAATTATTTTTGTAATCTTGCTACATGGGTTTCATGAGAAAGAAGTGTCTCTAGGTAAAAGATTTCTTCTTAATGTCTTTAGGATTTATTTATATGTCAAAGAGTCATGTCATGTCATGTGTATAGAAACTCTTCATGAGTTCATGTAAATATGTAAAAGTCTTCAATTTTGTGTAACAACCCTCCAAGACCAAGATCAATGCCTCAAAAGAAAGCCTACCAAATTCTGTAAGAAAAATAACAAAGGATCTTCAAGTTGGCTAGAAAATATATTAAATTAAATAAATGGAAGTAACATCAGCTCAGTAGAATAGTCATGGCAGTTCATAAGCTTATGTCGGCTTGCATATATGGGCATAACTACTATAAATACCCATGAAGGGTCATCACAAAATACACAAGGAAAATTTCGCATTTATCTCTCTGAATTTTCGAGTGAAGGAACCACAGTCAAGGAGGAACATAACTCACAATCAAGGAAGAATATCTCACATTTCCTTGCTCTTAAATCTCGCATGGAGAAGAAAGTCCGCATTAGGGTCTGACTACACCTTGTCTGGGTTAATAGGTGCAATCATGACCAAAACTTGGAGGTATGATGAGGACGCATTGATCTATGTACTGGGCTAAATACTCTCTTGGCATACCTATGAATCAAAGGCACAGAACTCGGATGGATGAGGAAATGAAGATCTCTAATAAGGAAATTGCAGTGAGGTCTGAACTATATATATTCTTAGTAGATATCTAATCCTTATAATGACAGTCTCTACATTACATGAATAGATTGATATGACAAGCAGAAGTCATGCTATCCCTGTAGCATACTAGATACAATGATAAGAAGTGATGGATATACACTATCGGATAAATGAAGATCACATCTCTGTCTCATATATATTATTGTCTCGACATAACCAGATTGATGAAGTAAGCTTCGGTGATGACAGTGATTCTTAGCATCCCTGCAAAAGGAAATATACAATCTCAATAGTCTCCATTGTATTTGGATCTAGTGATCTCAATATGAATATGATCTCAGAGACAGTCACAATGATGAGGATCACAAGAAGTATTAACATGATTATAGCAATCTAAGTATAATGAAAGAAGCATTATAGTTAAGTGTTGTCGTGGTCTTCATGGTGGAGAAATTCTAAAGGCAGCCATGGTGTAGCATGATGTACTTAATGATATTGCTACAGTGATGAAGTTCTTGGTGATGCAATGGTGTTAGAGGAGCAGTAAGATGATGATCTTAGTAGTACTCAAGAAAGAAGATTGATGTCTTGGTCTTGAGAGGCAGATTGTGTCAAGGGTCATGGTCTTGGTATTCGTCAATGGAATCTCTATAAGAAGAATTTACGCATGGGTTTTCCTCTCCAACTGGGAGAGGTTTTGACCCTGACAGAAAGCCAAATATTTGTGTTCTTGTCCCTTTTGTTCTTTTGGTAGCAGTTTGATGAAGTAAACACATACACTAATAATGAATAGAATATCAAGCAAATATAAATTGTTTAAATACTTCACAAATTGTTATCATGTAATGGAGAATCAACTTAATTATTCATGCCCTAGATTCTTCAACGTGGTACTAGAGTGATTGGTTAAGTCTTCAAGGAAAGGGGCAAAAAAGAGACATCCAAAGGTCAAGGCATCAATCTAGCTTAAGGATATACAATCAAAGAACAAGACCTCAAGACCTAGAAGAAATCTACATCATCAAGTCTACAACAAAGGGTTTGAAGGACAACAGTCAAAGGATAAAACATTCATGGAAATGACTTTGGTGACCCTCACAGTTTTGGTCTATGAAATAGTATGACTTCTATAGTCCTGACAACTCAGATCATCAAAAGTTCGATACTCAAGGACATACAAAATCAGATCACCTACAACATTGTAATGGGTCTCACTACACTTCAGTCATAAGTTGTATGGACAGAACTCGATGTAGAATGAAGGTGTTTGTTCACATCACAGTGATAACTCTATCTAATAAGTCTCTATACATCATGGCCAGCAACCTCAACTTGATGCTGCAAGGGTCATATGTTCAAGGCTTGAAGATAAGCTTCAGCAAGGATCTTATCTGGAGGTAACATCATTGCATCTACCTCAACAACTGCCAACATGATCAAGGTGAAGATCTCATATTCACCTATCAAGTAAGTATCTTTTTATTCTATAATCCAATTTGGTTTATTATTTCATCATTGCAATAAGATCTATGAGTTAGATAAGCCATCAAAATTTCTTGCAGTAGGATTGACAGAATCATTATGAAGGAGTGAAGTGAGTACATCAAGGTCTCATTTGAAGTCATAAGAACTCTTAAGGTTCTATGAAGTAAGAAAGGAGACATAAAAGGATATACTCTCTTAAATGAAGTGCAAAAGGTGCCAAGGAATGAACAAATATCTTCATGAGATCTCAATTGGGAGATCTAGGAAAATGATGAATATATGATCATCATTGATAAGCAAGGTGACAAATGTCTATGAACAAGAAGGTCACCTCAATCAATAGTTTGTATGAGAAATACAAAAGACTCAGTATGTGCAAAGGAAAGATTGACAAGATAAGTGTTATGGAAATATTACCTGAAGGATGGACGAAGTTGAAGAAAGGATCAGGGGAAAGAGGGAGTAATATATCTCCATTATGAATAAGATGGTATCCCTCTCAAAAGGATCCTATCAAAAGTCCCTGCAAATATGATCATGGTAAGGAGATGCATCATGGCATCATGGAATCAATTGTCCGTATAGAAAGGACATGGCTCTTGGGAATCTCTTTGGACATTAAAGAAAAAGAAGAATTCATCCAGGAAAAGGGAAACATTTTCCAGATGGAGATATACTAGATCCTGAAGGATCTCTGATGGAAATCTCAATGGAGGATCTCCTAGTTCAGGAAGCGAACAAATGTCTCGTCAAGAATTCCAACCTTTGGAACTCATGAGATGATGGTTCAATGACATGGAGAATAAATTAGACTGAAGGATTGAAGATATTTTCAATCAAGGAAGTTGCTGAAAGATACTTGAAGGAGAAATGAGGTATGTATGATTGTATTTACATTTGATATTGTAATGTCATGATATATGGTTGTAGATAAAAATAGATCAAGCATGATCAAAAGGGAAAATGATTTCCTCCTCTGAAAGGATGTTGAAAGACATAAGTCTAACTAGATGAAATCAACATAATATATCCTCATATGAAGTATGAGATAGCTGACTACAATTGAAGAACTTTGAGAGCTCCTAGGAATGAAAAATGTGAGGATGAAATAGATTGTGAAGTATGCAACCTTGATGAAGGTAATCAACATTCAGAGGATCAGGAAGACTTGACCCAGAAATCTCTCGGAAGGATGTGAAGACTCTGATGGAAGTCTAAAAGGATGAGGTCCCTTGACAACATATATCATTGGGAGTGTTGGAGAGGTAAATCCCCTCTACGGATAGAGGCGATCCCTACTAGCCCAGAACGGGTCTAGCAACAATCAATCAATGCTACTATGCAAGCTCCTAGTTGCAATTAAAAGTGGGCAATGAACACCTACTTGGATTCCAGCGCTATTGTTTGATGAAGAGATGCCGCTCTCGCTTCTTCGCTCTGGTCGGTCATGATCCTCCACTATCCTCGTGGATGGACACCTGCACATGCAAAGAGAAAACAAACACAAGCGTGAAATCTAATAAAAGCAACTATACATCAGTCAGAAAGGATGTAATTCACATTAACCATTACAAAGACAAATGAGAATCGAACCATAACAATAGTCATCTATCATTTATTAATCAAAAACAGAGAAAGGTACAACCAATGTTATGACGTTGAGTCCTTCTCAAGAGGGTCCAGCCAGCAAGTCTCATAAGCATTCACCCTTGGAGGTAGATCTCCCAAGACAACAATTTTCTCTCTCACACAAGACAACAAGACTTCACAACCTTCCTTAAGCTCTCTAGAAATCCACACCTAACACACCAACTGCCTATTAGGAGCAGCACTAAAAACACTATGAATTCCACTCTGTCAAAAACTATTTCCAAAAACTCGCTACTCATGGCAATGGTAGAGGCTTATATAGGAGAAGGAGTCTCCATGAATGGTGGAAGGATAAGCTTATCTCCAAGAAAGGTGGCTCATATGACGAACAGACATGCCATAGAAGGGAGGGCGACATTCACAAGGCCAACAACCAGGTCTGGAGTCATCTGGAAGGCTGGCTGTTAGAACAAATTCGCCCAAACAGGATCAGCGCGGGTGCATAACTGGACTGGAGCGCTGACGTCGCGTCTTGATAACAGAGGAGACTATGTCAGCGCAACTTAATACAACCATAGGATGCACTGGCTATGAAATTCGACCAACGCGGAAAAACCGTGTGCTTCCGCGCTGGCAGCGCATCAGTTGCACTAGAAGCCGCCAGTCAGCGTGGTTATTTTAATAACAGTCGCGATGATGAAATAAACTTTGGCAAAGAGGGTCATTTGGCCAATTCAGAGAGCATGAGCATGATGGATTTGATTTCATGACACATTAGGGAGACTGACAGGGAGATAGTGACAAATTACTGTGTAACAGATGCCCCCTAAAGCATGAAGCCCGAGAGAGTGGGAGGGGTGAAATGCTTTACAAAACTGTTGAACCGAAACACCACCAGGAAGAACCTACACGTAGGTACAAATGATATCTCGATTACATGTAGTCTAGGCATGGGCGCAGCCATCCAAAAGACATACGAAGAAGGTATGTGGTATGGATGCAGCCACCTAGCTGAAGAGACCATGATGATAAAAAGGTATGGTCGCAGCCATCCTAAAAGACTCGGGTATGGGCGCAGCCATCCATCAATGAGTCATGTAATAACAATCCACAAAATCGCAGCCTGGTTCGCAATAGAATAGAACCAGGGTCTTGCGCTCCATCCAAACCCGAACGAAGTACAAGTCCAAGCATGTGAATACAGGAGTCGAAGTCGAACATGCATGAACATCGTCTGATTACCAGCCAATGATGAAAGTTGTTAACAGACGCGAGAGGTGCCATCAATAATGACGATGGTCCTCAAGGTACTATAGGTACAATCCACGGCGTGCGAATAAATGAGCCGGTGTCGAACACCCGTAGAGTCATCCGATCGGAGGCCAATGATTAAAACCTCGCGTCGAACACGAAGAACCTGCCATTGAGGCATGCAGGCTCCAAGGTACCAGAAGGGAGTCTCTAGATCACTTTCCTGGATAATGAGCTGAAGTCGATAGGAAGTGATCTTCATCGAAGGTAGGCCATAATGTTTCCCACATCATCGACATGAGACAGAGGGATAATGTTGTGAATTAAGATTGTATGAACTATCAAACGG
>APFE030949664.1:35591-55896 GCA_000404065.3 Pinus taeda | reverse complement strand
TTCCCACATCATCGACACAAGACGGAAAGAGACAATATGTTTTGTGTGAAATATCAGAGGGAGGTTATACTTGCAGAGGCCAACTTCTCTTGAACATATTGGCGGCACAATGACGGATTTGCAGTATTTGAGGTCAAGTGATCAGGGGTCGTGATGACAGGACGATGAGCAGATGAATGGTCAAATAGGATAACCCAAACCCATGGAGGCAAATGTGAAACGAGATGAGATGTCCCCACCCAGACATGAATGCAAACAGTGCCATGTTCAAGAGAGACATACTGCCAATGACGACGATTATCGTTCCTTTATTTCCCCCACCATTTCTGGCGAGTACCCCGGTTATTTTTAGATGACAAGCTTGACGAGGATAGCATATGCTTGAGGAGCGTCATTTCGACGAGATCCGATGTCATTAAGTTTTAACGAGTTTGACAAAGGAAGAACTCGGCGTCTTTTCCTGTTTAGAGAGTCTGAAAAGACAGTGGAAAAGAAAACTCCACGGGGGTGCTTTTTCGTAAAGTTGTGTCTCTCGGGCCCGAAAAAGTATAAAACGATGCTCGAAAGAACCGCTCGATCATTACGACCAAGGAGTACTTTTCGTAAATAGTGACTTCGACCCGAAAAAGTAAAAAAGCGGTCAGAAGCATGTCGTTTTAGAGCCAATAACGAGCACGAAACGACAAACACCCGGCGATCTTTGTTGATTTAAAAGGTCGAAAAAAGAGCTTTAAAAGTGACCGCCTCTCGTTCCTTTTGACGCGCTGAAAGGGAGCTCGGCTATCTTTTCTTGCTTTATGTCGGAAAAGAGCTTAAAGACGACATTTTTTGGGACCAAGTGCATATAGAACCATTGTGCCCCCGCCGGTTTCAAGAACCTGCACAAGAAAACCACCCGCGTAAATTCGTTTGACATGTTAAAAAACATAGTAAAACATGCATAATGGCATAACATAGTGACATTAGCACTAAATCCATGGTAAAAGCATGACAAAAACCCACTTTTATAAAAAACCATAGTCAATTAAGAATTTTTTACCATAAATAGGGGGGTAAAAGACATTTTTTACCATTGTTACCACTGCTGCCCAGTTGAATACAGTGGGTTGTAGACACTCGAGAGCTAATAGTAGATGGGCCTTTGAGGCCTCGTGATTGGCCAAACTCCCCGCTGCCCGGGTCACCATGAAGAGTATGGTGCGAAGGACCATGTCACCCACCATTGGAATGCTCACCTTTCCACTCTGTTTTTTATGCGCCTGTGGACACACTCGAGCTATGAGCTAGTCAAGAGTCTCACCGCTGGGTCGTTGCCCCTCCAGAATGGGCATCGCACCCCGACGTGACAACCCAGTCAAAAAGTAAATATCTATGTAATTGAACTCGATATCACGGCCTCGGATTGTGAATTTTATGTCAACTGGGTTCCAAGCTCTGATCAAGAGCTCCAGAAGGTCAGGTTGTGCTCTCAGGCGTGGAGTGAGAAAAAACTTGAGGAAACCGCATGCCCGCATTGCATTTCGGCACCCCGCATTGGCATAAGCGGCTATATCTTTGTTATCATGAGCCCTCTCTTGCCACACAAATTCGCCCAAACAGGATCAGCGCGGGTGCATAACTGGACTGGAGCGCTGACGTCGCGTCTTGATAACAGAGGAGACTATGTCAGCATGACTTAATACAAACAGAGGATGTGCTGGCTATGAAATTCGACCAGCGCGGAAAACCTGTGTGCTTCCGCGCTGGCAGCGCATCATTTGCACTAGAAGACGCCAGTCAGCGCGGTTATTTTAATAACAGTCGCGATGATGAAATAAACTTTGGCAAATAGGGTCATTTGGCCAATTCAGAGAGCATGAGCATGATGGATTTGATTTCATGACACAGTAGGGAGACTGACAGGGAGACAGTGACAAATTACTGCGTAACAGGGAGATGTGTCAACATGTATGCAAGATGATTGATACCTACAAGAAGATGTCACTCGAAGAAAGCCATCACCAAGAGGTAATATGTGATTTTTTTTTGGTGTCTTATCTCTTGGAAAAGTTTGGGTATGTGTGCAGGGCCATTGTAAGAAAAGTTGTAAGGGATGTCACAACTATGTACCTTGTGATCGATAGCAATCACCATTGAAGGAAAGACAGATGGCCCTACGAAGGAAGTGCCAGATATAAAGCCAAGGAGGATATTCCGAGAAAATAAGAAATGACATGATGGAGGAAAGTGATGGATGGTTGAACACTACATGTTAAGAAATTGATGACATCAAAGTCTTGAATCGTCAGTCAAATAGAAGACCCTATAAAGCACTGATGATAGAGCCCCTGGGTAAGAGGGACCTCTGGGAAGTTCCTATGAGCAAAGGAACTCGAGCAAGTTTCTGAGTAAAGAGAAACTCAGAACCCGTCCCTGGTTAAGAGGGAGAGTTAGACAAGACATTCTTGTCTTCAGTTTGGAAGAAAGAATGAAGGATTGTGTAATCATCTAGCATCTGACACTCTTTGAGGATGTGGTATGGAATCCAAGGAAAGAGTGGGCAAGAGGATCGCTATTCTTGAGGGTTGGGAACCCAAGATGAGAATATTCCTAGTAGGGCATACTCGAAGAACACCCGGGTGGGTATGACCCTAAGAGATACAATGATGATGTGGTTCTATCAGTCATTGGTCTTGTCAACATTGTGTGCTCTAATATAAGTAAGAGATAGAGTTATTAGTCAAGGCCTTTTTAAATGGAAACAATCTTGGTTGAAATGATGCTATAACAGATGGATTGCAAATCTGATTCTTCTTATGAGAAATTCTTCATATTGAGAATGACCAAGTACCATTATGAATACCTCCCTAGTTAAGAGGGATTGTTGAAGAAAGTGTAACTAGGTTCGGCCTTCATAATGACATGATCTTTGTATTTGAGGTAATAAAAGGAAATAAATTATTTTTGTAATCTTGCTACATGGGTTTCATGAGCAAGAAGTGTCTCTAGGTACAAAACTTCTTCTTGATGTCTTTAGGATTTATTTATATGTCAAAGAGTCATGTCATGTGTATAGCAAGTCTTCATGAATTCATGTAAATATGTACAAGTCTTCAATGTTGTGTAAAATCCCTCCAAGACCAAGATCAATGCCTCAAAAGCAAGCCTACTAAAGTCTACAAGGAAAACAACAAGGGATCTTCAAGTCGGCTAGAAAATATATTAAATTAAATAAATGGCAGTAACATCGGCTCAGTAGAACAGTCATGACAGTTCATAAGTTTATGTTGGCATGCATATATGGGCATAACTACTATAAATGCCCATGAAAGGTCAGTGCAAAACACATAAGGAAAATTTCACATTTGTCTCTCTGAATTTTCGGGTGAAGGAACCGTAGTCAAAGAGGAACAGATCTCGCAATCAAGGAAGAAGATCTTGCATTTCCTTGCTCTAAAATATCACATGGAGAAGCAGGTCCACATTAGGGTATGACTGCACCTCGGCTAGGCTATTAGATGCAGTCATGACCAGAACTTGGAGGTATGATGAGGATGAAAAACTGATCTATGTACTGGGCTAAATACTCTCTCAGCATACTTATGAATCAAAGGCACAGAACTCGGATGGATGAGGAAATGAGATCTTCGATAAGGACACTGCAGTGAGGTCTGAACTATATACATTCTCATAATAGATCTAATCCTTATAATGACAGTCTCTGCATTACATGAATAGATTGATATGACAAGGAGCAGTCATGGTATCCCTATAGCATACTAGATACAATGATAAGCAGTGATGGATCTACATTATCAACTCAAAGTTCACATCTATGTCTCATAGATATTACTATCTTGACATAACCAGATGGATGAAGTAAGTTTCGGTGATGATAGTGATTATCAGCGTCCCTGCAAAAGGAGATATACAATCTCAATAGTCTCCACTGTATTTAGAACTAGTGATATCAATATGAATATGATCTCAGATACAGTCACAATGACAAGGATCACAAGAAGTATTAGCATGATTATAGCAGTCTAATTATATTGAAAGAAGCAGCACAGTGAGGTGTTGTCGTGGTATTCATCGTGCATAAATTATAAAGGCAAACATGGTGTAGCAATGATGTACTTAATGATATTGCTACAACAATGAAGTTCTTGGTAATGCAATGGTGTTAGAGGAGTAGCAAGATGATGATCTCAGTAGTGCTCAAGAAAGAGGATTGATGTCTTGGTCTTGGAGAGGCAAATTGTATCAAGGGTCATGGTCTTGGTATTCGTCGATGGAATCTCTATAAGAACTTACGCATGGATTTTCGTCTCCAAGAGGGAGAAGTTTTGGCCCTGATAGAAAGCTAAACATTTTTGTTCCTGTCTCTTTTGTTCTTTTGGTAACAGATTGATGAAGTAAACACATACACTAATAATGAATAGAATATCAAGCTAAGATAAATTGTTTAAATACTTCACAAATTGTTATCATGTAATGAATAATCAAATTAATTATGCATGCCCTAGATTCTTCAACTCCTCTGATATTGGTTTGATCACTATTTATTTTCCTCTTTACCTTCTCTACTTAATTAGACTAGCATGTATAACACCAAGTAAATTTAATACTAAGTTAAGGAATCGTGATGCTAGAATAGATATGGTTATCATGGTTTTGCTCAGGGGTTTCCTCCTAAATGTATCGTATTTTCCATCTAGACATTACTTGACTTAAGGTAATTTTCCAAATAAATAAGGAGAGTTAACAGATAGCCAAGCATTGTGGTTGTCACAATGCTTGTTCAATTCGCCACGTAGTCTTTTCAGGCCATACATACACTCTCAGACAAGGTATTATTTATGTACATTAACAAAGAAAAAGGGAAAATAAACAATACTTGACAGGAATAAACAACGCAAAAGCAGGAAAAAAAATTGTACACAGGAAGGATCATAACCCAAGGCTGCTACTAAAAGTAATGTTTAAGATCTTAGTTATTGATAGGAAGAGGATTAGTCCTCCCATATAAGGATTTCAACCTGTGAGAATAGTTTCCAAACTTCTCAATGATGGTATAGTGTCACAATCCACAGAGATTTAAATTTGGTGTGCTTGCCTTTCTCTTCGTAGGCTTTGTCCCACTTCAATATTATGTCACCCACATTGAAATATTTATTCCCTACAGACCTCTTATCAAACCAATGCTCAATTCAGTTTTGGTGTATGGAAAAAATTCTTTTTCTTTGAGCCTTTCATTCTAAAGCTTCATAAGAGTATATATTTGACTCTGAACAAGGTGGCATGGTTTGCCTTGAGATTCCTGAGAAATTTGTAAGGCTTGAAGGTATATGTTTGGTGGAAGGATAGATTATTTTTCATAAACAAGGAAGTATGGAGAAGTATTCTGAGAGGATTTAGGAGTGACACAGTTGGCCCATAGTGCATTCACCAAAGTGTTATGTCATATCTTTTGTTCAAAGAATATGGTTTTATTGATAATGTGGATTAAGTTCTTATTTGCAGACCCATCCAAATCGTTTCCTTGTGGGTACTAGTTTGATGCATGCTTTAAAACAATACCATTTTCTAATGCAAACTCATAAAGATTTAATGAGGAAAAATAAGTTGCATTATCAAAGACAATTGATGTAGGAACGTTGACCCTAGTTATGATGTTTTGTTTGAGAAATTTGATGACTTCCTAATCAGTAACTTGTCTTAATGAAACTTCTTCCATCCACTAAGTGAAATAATCAGCTGCAATTAGAATCTATCGGTATTCCTTTGATGAATGAGGAAATATTTCATTGATGACATTTAATCCCCATTATTGAAATGGTTCCTTGACTACTATAAGTAGCAATGGGGTGGTCGACCTCTAATCATGAAGAACACATCTTTGACATATTGGGCACTTTCGGGCATCGGCATGAGCATCCTTGAACAATGTAAGCCAATAATAACCATCCATCACCTTATGAGCATTAGTATCACCCACAAAGTGTCCACATGTTGGTCCATTTTGAATATCTATTAACACTCTTTTTAAATCTAGAGGCTCAGAAGCATCTAAGTAGGACACAATTATGGTTCTTTCAAAAAATCACACCATGCACAAGTTGGCAAGATAATGCTTTAAGATGTATTTCCCTCTTTTGTTTAGTTGATAGGTGTGAAGGCAAGGTGTCATGTTGTAAATTTTGTTATATATATGTAGACCAAGACATATTTATACTTGTAGGAGGAACTTCCTCAATATTACACATCTTTATTTCTTGTTCACACCTGGAAGGATCTTCTTTCGGTGAATCCACCACTTTAGTTGCGAGCTAACAGTGACCATGGCATTTAATAATAAGAATTGGCTTGAATTCAAGATCATATTATTGTAAGCACATCATCCAGTTCACTCTTCTTTCACCCAACTCTTATTGTACAAAAAATGTCCTAACAACTAGATGAGGCATGTAGATAAATGTGTGAGCTTTCAGGGGGTAAGGCCTAAAATACTTAACCACCTTGTAAATTGTGTATTGTTATTTTTTTAGGATCAGATCGTGTTCTAGTCTTGAAAATTTGTGGATAGGATACAACATGGGATTTCTCCAAAACCCAGAATTTCTATTTGGAAATTCCACCTAGAAGCAATTCAATTAAATCAATTTACCATAGTTAGAAATTTCCTATGTCTAACTTAGTAAAAATGGTTAATTAATATCAAATTAATTGAGAAAGGTGAGAATTCTCCAAAAACTCACATGGATAGACTTGGAGATGATCTTGGCCACCTATTAAGTTTTAATCTTGTCCATTGGAGTCTCAACTAGAGATTATAAGAAGTGGTCGATGGGTAGATTGAGGACACACCATTGCAAATACTCAATGATTAAGGCAGTTCAATTGCAGTAGAAAGTGATTCAACTACGAGATTGAGCCAGTGAGTGAGTAGTAGGTGGCAGAGGGGAAACATAGCAGTATTCCAGAGGAGTTTCTAGTTCCGGCGTTATGAATATAATTTAGATAAAATTAAATAAATGCAAATAAATAATAAATAATATTAGTTATATTTTAAATAGTCATTATTTCAAATGGAAAGGCATGTCTAAAAATACATGTCCAATCATGAAGGAGTACCTGCCTATGTATATAAGGGGGGCCTCATTATAACATTCAAGCATACTTGTACATTTCATCTTATTAATAAAAGTATTACTTACAATACATTGTGTATTTTAGATTTTAAAAGCACAACAACTATAAGTCTTGTCGCTTCAATGGTATCAGAGCCATTTGATCCTTTGGATGTTATTCACTACACAATTTTCCATTAAGTTTAGCTCCTATAATCATGGAACTAAGTGAATATTATAACTCTAAATGGTTAAATTAAATTGGTGAAGCATTGCAAAAACTACAATAAATAAAAAAATCATTTGCAGAATCATTAAGGCTTTCAAAACACCAAATTAAACACCTACAATGGAAGAGGACATTGACATGAAAGGGACTAACAATAATGAATTCTCTTCTCAGGAAATTGATTTTGAATATGTTGGATTAGAAAATCCTCAAGGTGACATAGACTTGAAACATCGACACAAAAATGGCTATTGTGTTTAATGATCTGAATATGCAAGATACATAGATAAGATTGTTGAAGAAGATGACAAAGTGGATATTGTAAGCCAAGAAATTCTGGATTCCGATCTAGTTAAGTCAATTTCCATTACATTTGATTTGTAATAGACAAAGGAGGAAAAGGTGCATGACTTATCTAGCAGTAGTTGTCATGACGTAGGTCACTTTAAACATTTTGAGAGTGTAAAAGACCCTATGTATCACCTGAATGAAACAGGCTAGTATATAGAAGAGGAGTATGAAGAAGAAGAAAGGGACTATCAACCCAGGCCACAATATTCTGCAGATGAACAACATATCGATGGAATTAATTACCATCGATCCAAAACAAAACCTCACATGCACACAAAGCATAAATCTTCTGTGTTAAGAAAATATTATTTTGAGGAAAATGGTAGTGAAAATAACTTAAGGAAAATAATACAAACATTGCAAGAAAAAATGTATTTGAAAGGTTGGGGAAAGTTTAGGACAATAAAGAATCTGAATCACTAGGACACCTACGACATCAACCCAGAAAATCAAGGATATGAAAAAATTATTCTACCTCATGTTTTCTCCATTAAATCTCGACTCACAAGTGGGTGTTCCTGGGGTTTCAAACAATGTGAATCACCCAAAAAATTTGAGAAGGAAAACCTCCCACCATATTTCCAAAATTTTGTTGGCTTTCTCAAACTATTTTGGATCTATTGTAACTGCGTCATTTGACAAACAGGCCTTAATCACAATCCACAACAAAGGTCTCAGGTATTTCACACAAGTCGCCATGGGAGAATATTTTTGTATGCATTGCGGTGTTGAAGAAGAATCCCACCCAATTCAAAATGAATATAAAGGTTTAGAATACGCAGAAGAACTTGTTCCAATGCATCTAAAAGATTTGATTGTTGGGAAGCTCAACCAATGTGTGGTTTGTTACGGAGAACCCTGTGTCATTCCTTTCAAATTTGGGAAAATCTAGACTGTAATGAACGAGGCCAATACTGAGGATGTTGTGACTCTTGTTATTGTTTCTTCAGGTCTCTTATCGATTAATCAAACTTTCTCTAGAAAACCTTATCCCAAGGAAACGAAGATTGTTCTCGAGTGTTTCCTGGTTAAAAACAAGAATGGTTTCATATTTTTTTATGTGGGCAATCCTTCGTCCATTGAAAAGGTAGAGAAATTTCTTCCACCTTCACATATGATCAATGAAAAATTCAACCAGTGGTTTTCCGATGGGGATCACGCTCACAAAGAGAAATAATGGAATGAATGTGCTTGAAATTACTCCAGAGCCCTACTCTGCAACCCTTTCAAAAATATTGGCCATGAACAGAGGTTAAATCGTGCATTCAAGATTCTCTCCAATAGATGTCGTGCATACATTGAACTAAAATGATACATAGAAGAATTTCAAGATGCAGAGAAATGTTGGGACTTGGAGCCTTCGAACAAAATCTCTATTTCTCTCAAAACTAAATCGTTGGTGGCACTGGAAAAATATAAATATGTGTATCATTTTATTCATACTTGTTTCAAATCCATGAGGAAGCATAATGAAACCATTTTTTGCCAGATATGCATCAAATATTATGACATTGGTGAATCCATTGTGGGAAGTTGTGATCTGATTAAACAAGAGCCCTATCGAAGTGTCATGTGTAAATGAATCTAGTCGAAGTGTTGTGCCAACTTAAAAAGTGTTGTGCCAACTTATATATATTCAAAGGAAAAATGGATAAAAATCGATTTTGAGATAATGGTGACTTACACATGCCGAAATGACGTGGGCACATGAACAAATTTTTAGTGATTAAGCTTTGAGAACAAAGCTCTTTGAAGAGAGGGGAAATGTTATGAATATAATTTAGATAAAATTAAATAAATGCAAATAAATAATAAATAATTGTAGTTATATTTTAAATAGTTGTTATTTAAAATGGAAAGGCGTGTCTAAAAAGACATGTCCAGTCATGAAAGGGAACCTGCCTAGGTATATAAGTGGGCCCTCATTGTAACATTCAATCATACTTATAAATTTCATCGTATTAATAAAAATATTACTTACAATACATTGGGTATTTTACATTTTTAAAGCACAACAATTATAAGTCTTTTCACTTCCTTTGGAGAGTCAGAAAGAGGAGGCCAAAATTTATCTCCGGGAGGAATTGTAGGGGATGCACAAAGCCTCAAGATAGGTAGTTTGATTTGGCAGAAGGGAATGTCGCTTCAGTTTCTGGAAGCCAGGAGGATTTTCCATTGTGTCAAAGAGAGATTTTTCCAGTTAGTAGTAGGCAGTACAGCTTGATTAGCATCAGTTATGAGCCAAGCATGTGTGGGTATGCACAAAGGTGATGCAGAACTTGCGTAGAGGGTTTGGACATCTTAATTTTCAGAGGTTAGGCTGAGCTAGGATTGCTTTGAACAAGGGTAAAATTGCCTTAAATATTTTTTTTTCAATATTTCTCTAACATAGAATCACTAGTTTGGCGACATTTTTGTTGTACTATGAATTTCTACTGCTACATAATAATAATAAACCCTCACTGTTGCACTGGTTTTCCCACATTGGGTTTTCCTCGGACTTTTGTCCAAAAATAACGGTGTTGTAATTTTTTTTTGTGCCAGCATTTCTCAATTTCCAATATTTTTATTTCCAGGACATTTATTTTATTTGGTGGATAAAATTCAGTGTGAATAATTCCATATTATTTTGTAAACCAAATAAACTCCATAATTAAATTTTTCAGTTAGAAGAATTATTTCCAGTTGCTACATTTCAAGCAATTTTCACATGTATGTTTTCTTATCAATGGAAGGATAGTTTGTTTCTAATCCCTGCAAGCCAGTACTCATGAAATATATAGGTCGTTCATTTCCTTGATTGTCTGTCTATGTTAATATGGCCAAAATAGACATGTTAGAAGCGAATGTAAATAACAGGAAAGTTTTGCCAAATTTGGATTGTGTAAGGTCGAAGCATCAACAATGGTTTACTTAATTCAGGCGAATGCATATTTTTCCCTCTTATCCCATTTTTGTATAGCATCTTTGTTTATCGTCCCTTGCAATGGATTGACGATCTATGCATAGTCAGAGATGAACTTGTGCAATAAGTTAATCTTTCCCAAGAAATATTGCATTTCTTTCTTGCTCATGGGAAAAGGGATTTGAGAAATAGCGTTGACCCTTTCCAGATCAACCTTAATTACACTCTTAGCAATGATATTTCCTAAGAGATGACCTTCATACACACCAAATATTCCCTTTTTTAGATTCAATGATATTCCATATTTGCGACATCGCTCGAAAATTTGCTTTAGATGACATATATGATCATATCTCTTCTTAGAAAACATTATAATGTCATCTAAGTAGAAAACTACACTTTGTCCAATCAATCCATGAAATGTGATGTTCATGTCCCATTGAAACGTAGTGCCAACATTTATAAGTCCAAATCGCATGCGCTTCAAAGAAAAAGTTCCCCACTTCATCCTAAAAGTGGTCTTTAATAGATTTGGTTCCGCTAATAGAACTTGATTATATCTGGAGAATCCATCTAGTAGTTGTTGGACATTGGATAAAGAAATGATCCCTCTGTCTTTCATGACATGGGCTAACCGCCTCTCATGGATCCTTTTCTCTAGCAATGCAATCGTTGACTAAGACCTACAGGTTTTGGTTTAATGGCAATTGTGATTCCCAACAAGTGGTATCAGAGCGTAGGTCATGAGTTCGATACACACTTAGCCCGTGTTGGGGGGGAGAATGTTGGATATTGGATAAACCAACACTCCATGTGTGTTTCGCAACATGGACTAACTGCCTCTCATGGATCCTTATCTCTGGCAATGCGATCATTGACTAAGACCTACGGGTTTTGATCTAATGGCAATTATGTTTCCCAACAGTAGTAAGAACATCTTCAATTGTTATATACCTAGGGGGGTAATATGGGGTACCGAGGGAGGTACCCAAGGTAATAATGTAATAATGGGATGGGCCATAGTAATAAATAAGGTGGTTAACCCATGTCATGTAAGGGACCACAAGTAGCTAATAATAATGTAAGGGGCCCATGGTATTAGTTGATGGTATGAGGAAACCATGGTAATGATGCATGGTATTGTATGTATGAGGCCTATATAGAGGCTAGAGACTCCATATGGAGAGATATGAAGAGAAGTATTCTTGTATGATCAAGCATATGGCTTGTGGAGTATTCTCCTTCCTTAAGGAGTGAATGTATGGTGTTGCCCTACCTTAAGGGTTTGATAATAAAGAATCATTTCATATCATTTCTGGGTTTATTTGCATTGTCTTATATTTTCATATCAGATCTATAATATTCTTGGGTTAGATCTACAACATCAACCCAGATATCGTCTAGAGTATCTGCTCCATAGATGGCATGGGTTAATTATATTTGTCTAAAGCCCAGTTGAGGTTGTGAAAATAAACACATAGGCCTATCTCACCAGACATTTTTCTAATAGGGACCAGGTTGGAAACCCGTGTAGAATTTTGAACTTTGAAGATGATCTGAGCATCCAATAATTTCCTTAATTCCTTTTGAATTAATGAATTAACTTATGTTGAAACAGATTTACCCCTTCTTTAATAGGAATTACATGTTGAATAATATGTGTATCATATGTCTTTAAATCCTCATAAGTCTATGCAAATGCATATCAATATTGGTTAAAGAGATGAATAGTCCTATCATTCTTGAGGAGAACAACATGTACCAAGGTTCACATACTTTGCATCGTCTTTGGTCCCAGATTGACTTGTTCATGTGACAAAGTTGAGCTCTGAGTCTTTGTATTCACTGGTCCTCTGAAGCAGTTTTGAACGACATAGAGTTTCTTAATAGATACAACGCCTTTAGGCATAGTATTCCCTTTTGATGCTTGAATTGCTTCCTACAAAGCCTTCTCATGCTCCTCTTCTTCAATAGATGCATATTTGAACACATCCACATTGGATACGAGGTGCAATATTTGTTTGTCATCATTAAACATGGGAAATTTAGTGATGTTGTCATGCATAGATGGCTTATAAATAATTTACATAGAAACACCATATTTTAATGGTGATATTCTAGTAACTGCATTAGCTAATGTATCTACAGCAGCATTACAAAATATAGGAACATAACTAATATTAAATTATTCAAAGAATTAAACAATTCGGCATACCTCTTATTGGTAGTTTTTCAAGTTAGGTGAAACACATTGAATGGTATTTCGTACCTTACAGGTAACAATAGATGAATCACCAATTACCTTAAGTGCTTCCACCTTGAGGTCTATGGTTTTCTTTGTGTTTCATATTCAGTAGTGTTATTTTTGCACTCAAACTCCAAGTGGAATTATAAAAAATGCCTTTTATTCTGAGATTCAATAAGAATACAACTAGCTCTAGAATCATCCTAAGTTTTAGAACCGTCAAAGTATAAGGTCCAAATATCAATAGCTATTGAGATAGTTCTTATACTAGTAGTATGTACATCTATATTAAAAGTTTCATGTACACCAATTGGAATGCAAGGAAGGAGTCCAACTGTGTATCAGATGTTGTTGCGCTTGATAACTCCCATGACCAGCTTCTAGAAAATAATTTGCAAAGATGATATTTGCAAATTCAATTGGTTGATTGTGTTCCTCAATTGGTGTCACAGTATATTTCATGTAAGGATCACTTTCCACTCAAATATGATATGTATTCCTTGTAAGGAAGCCATAAATGTGTTTAGTTTGCTGAGAAATATCCTTGTAGCTTGTTGGACCAATCCCTACTCAGAAGCAACCCATAGACTTCAAGAATGTCCACAATAACAATACTAATGCATTGGTGAAATCTATGATATGATGAAAATGGATGATGACATTATTAATTTTACCAATTGATTGAAATAATAATATGTCCAGTTGTATTATCTATGCATTCGTCTTTCCCATTTAGCATTAATTTTCTTAGCAACAAATAATGGCATGAAATTTATAAATGCACCAAAATCAATGAGATAATTATGAACATTATGGTTAAATGTTTCAAACATTAAGAGAAAAGGGGGTCAGAGGGTGTTAAAATTTAAAATAATATCATTAACTATCGACTTGAGAATGCCACGAGACTTACTAGACATAACTTGAGCAGCAGAAACTTCGTTACATAACGGAGGTTGTGATGCAAGTGCTTGGATAATCAGTGCACATTGGCATGTTATCTTTGTGAGATCAAAAATTGAAATGTTGGCATTATCTCTTTTCATATCCTCAACAATATTATAATCAATACTTTCATTCCTAATAGGTTGTGTTGAAGTATTAGGTGGTGTATCTCTATTTGAAGCATTGGGAGTAATGGAATTGTTTTTGTTGTTCCTAGAAGCAATATTAGGAGGAGGAGGACTTCCATACTTATTTTGCAAACTCTGAGAAGGATTGGTAGGTGGTAAAATCCTTCTCAACAAATTTCTTTTAAGCTCTTGCTCAGAAATTGGTCCTTTGCTCCTCAGGTGATATCGTTCAACTATTTGTTGAAGCGGAGCTTCACTCATTGGTGGTTCATCAACACTTTGTTTATCAACGTTATATATGATACCAAATGTATTAACTAAATTCCTAGCACCTGAAATTTCTTTGGTCACAGTAGATTCGTTTGCTTCTTCAGTGTGCTCGGACTACTCTTATACTAATAAAGTATCTACAAAGTTGGTCATCATAGCATTCATGTTATGATTCCATTATGGACATGTCTTCTCTGAATTCTTCTCCTGATGCAAAGTACATAAATTATCCATGCCTAAGATTTCAACATTAAACACCACATTGGAACTATGAGCAAATTTAGCCAGTTGATTATTTTATTCTTCTTAAATAAAGGTGGTTTGAAAGACTTACTATTGGTAGTTGCCTCACTTGACCATATACTAAGTTCAAATACTTCATTAGTAAGAAACTTCAAATATTTTTCCAAGCTTTCCATATCAAATGAATATTTCTCTTTGGATTTAGTGGAAGAGGCTTGAGTTTTCATAACAATACCTTTGTAGTCTTTAGAATCTTCATGATCATAGATGGCCCCAATAGAATGCAAGTCCTTTTCAACAACAATCGCTTCTGCAAAGTTCAATTCCAATGTATCCTTTACAACTCTTTTAAAAAACACAAAAATATTAGTAGGCAAGGAAACCGTGTAATAATATTTATTTATAGTATCATGTGATTGAACATCTGCAGGGAATTTATTCAACAAACGTATAAACCTTTAATTAAAATCCATCACTTTTTCCTTTTCCACCATTTAAAGATTCTTGATTTCTTTCAACAACATGGCAGGAGTTTTGTCATCGGAAAATTTATCTAAGAATAGGTTTTTGAACTCCCTCCAACTATGAATTTAATTAGGCATAAGATTGTGATACTAGATTAATGCCCTACCTTCTAGAGTGTATAAATCTACAAGCAACATCATCAAAACATACCTCAAGAATTCACAAATGCATGTAGAATTCATCAATATGGTCTTCAACTTTTGTCTTCTTATCAGCATTAAACTTTGAGAGCATATTTTCTGGGTGTTTAGGAATGCGATGAAGATTTCCTAGAGAAAAAAGTGGATCTTGGGCCATCCAATCCAATTGTTCATCAACCATGTCCTCTTCTTCCTCTTCACCTTCTAATTTTGAATAATCTTCCTTTTCACCGTTAAAATATTTGTTATAATCAGGGGGTTCTTCTCCCATCGATTGTTCTTCGTCAAAAAAAGGAAAATGTTCCTCATCATCGTCTAAATTCTCCTAAATAAGTGGAAGGTCCCCTTGTTGGTTTGGTATTTCCGTAGAATAAGCTTAACTCTTCAAGGGTTGCAAGAACCAAATCTTCCACCAAAGAAACCAATACACCACTATGATTTGTTTCATTCTTTATTAGCTTATGAGGAAGGATATCTGTGACCAAAATCATGCCAAGAGCTCTTGCAAACTAACGAGTAATAGGTCGGGTTGTCTGGAGTTGGTCATAAGTAAATTCAAAATATTGTTCCATACTTAGATGAGAGGACTCCCCTTTCTTAGGAATGTGAGTTGGAGTTAAACTCGAACTGCTACTGCCTTGCACAGATGGTTGGTTGCTAGGATGTGGTGAACTGTCATCCATAAAAATGTTTCCCTCCTAGCACCAGAATGTTTACAGTGATGGATCCTACCAACATACATGGGTCTCCCCGATATGAAGTCCCAATTAGACCTCACACCATTTGGTATATGAGCCCCATCCTGAAATGTGGCCCAACTACCATTTTCTTAATGATTTTCCTTGGCTACAATAGTTAGCTTAAGATAGAAATGTGCATGTACTTTTGAATGAGAAAGTGGGTATGCTTTATGAATTGTTAAATTACAATATGTACCAAGTTTCTTTCACTCGAAGAGAGTTTGAAGTGAGTCTTTTAAAGAAAATTATTAGTACTATGATAATAAATCCACACACACATATATGAAAGAATCATTAATTGTCTAGTGAAATAGTTCACATGGACATAATGGTCATTAAAACAATTACAACACATACTTAACAATGTGAGCACTACAGCTAATAAAATATTTCAATTTCTTTAGTACATGGAAACACAAAACACATACCGCAACATATAAAGAATAGTCTTATTATATTCATGATATATGTATGAAAGTGTGTTGGCTCAATGAGCTTCAAATGTTAAGAGAAATTTTTGAGATACATTAATACAATGAGACACCTCTAGCTCCAATAGTGGAGCATTAAGCCACTACTTGCTCCCCAAAAGAAAAATATTTCTCTCTAATTCCTTGTTGGAGAAGCCAATGTGAAAAGTCCTTTTGCTTGAGTAATGAGGCTTCTTTTATAACAAGAGGAATGACCTTTCATATTCCTCATGACTTTTGGACTTCTAATGTGACCTTTTGACTTCCATGAGACTTTTGGACTTTTCCTAATGGCTTGTTTGTCCACATATGACTCTTGAACTTCCACATACTAGTATTTACAATATTTTGCAAAATTACATCACCATTTTCAACATCATCATGTGACGACAACATGACAAGTCATAGACATTGATGACATGGACTCATAGTGACTTGTAACATGGAGTTATTTAAGAAGTGACGACACTTCCACCATATCTTCAATACTTGTAATGAATCTTGCATTATTTTTGTTTCCTACCCTCCAATGGGCCTTGAGAAATTATGGAGACTTCATGAGTCAATTTGTTCATCTAGATCCATTATTCCTTCAACTGTCACAACAAGGTACCTTTGTTCCTTTTGTCTTCGAGATGCTTCTGTGGACAACCTTTCTTGACAAATCTCCTCAAATATATTTTCCATGCTATATTCAACACCTGCAAGTATAAATCGCTCATGGAAAGCAAACATTAGCTCAAAATCTTTTATTTTATCATGTTTCATTCAAATTTTCTAATTGTGAATCAATAGTTCACAAGGGGAAGAGAGAGGGTTGTTTTGGGCACTGAAAACACTTGTAGGAGACAAGGAAGGGCATCACTGTTCCCTGAGATTGTGCCAATGCACAACTCTGAAGGAGGAGGAGGCATGGTGGGCATAGAGTGAACTTGAAAGAGGTAAGGCATCAAGACTATCTACTAAAATTATGCCATGCACTAGGGAGGAAGGCCAGGGCCACAAGAAGGGTGTAGAGAACACTTCAAAGGCACAATGGAAGGCATCACTACTCATTGGAAGTACATAATGTGCCACAGTAGGAGGCAGAGGCAAGACTGGCACAATGAGGGATGACAAGCAACAAGGAGGAGGGTCTGTTGACTAGAGTTATGTAATGCACAAGAGGGAGAGGGAGGGTTCAGGCTGAAGCAGGTCATAGTTCTAGTTGACAAGGAGGATCTCCCCTAGGCCATAGAAGTGTTCAGTGTGCTCGTCCTAGCCCTGAGGGAAAGATGTGAAGTCATAAAAATGTCCAAGTCTAGAAAGGTGAAAAATAGAAAAACACAATGAGTTGGGGAGGGGGGGATCAAGCATAACACATCTCAATGCATCAATAGAACCTATAAAAATACCCAAGACTAAGAAATATACTTTAAAATTCCAATTCACAAACAATCTCCAAGTGCATTAAACAAAGAATGCCAATTGTGACCAATAAGTGTCGTTTTGTGACTAGGAGGTGTACTATGACTCCAAAGTGTGTTGGTGTTACTCTTGATGATACAATGACACTTAGGAAGGGATATGGACACTTGAAACATCTGTAAAAACATAAAAACATCAAGAAATATTTTTCAATGTGTTTTGAACCAACTTGTGTGGTTCATCATCAGGGCAAGATGAAGAATCAGATCATTTCTAATGAATACCACCTCTCTAAAGATAAATCAAATCTTCTTAATGTTTTTATTAATAATGGATATCGTAGGCAACAAGGTCTTAAAGTTTTTTTCAAATCTAGCAAAGGTCCCAAGGCTAAGAAAGACCCCAATGATCGTATTTCAGGGGTCCATCTACCTTTCATCCAAGGGACCATAGATAGGATTGTAAGAATCCTAAGGAAGCATAGTGTTCCCTCAACCTTTAGACCCCTCAACACCATTAGAACTTCCTTGAAATCTATTAAAGACCCTGTGGACCCCATGGACATGAAATTTGTTTATGTTATCCCATGTTCGTGTGGAACTTCATACATTGGGGAAATTGGTCGGTCCATAAATCAGAGGATTAAAGAACACACAACCAACATTAAGCATGGAAGTACCTTCTCTTCAGCTATAGTTGAACATGCTCATAATACAAAACGTCATATATGCATTGAGGAGGCTAGCGTTATTGCGAATATTTCTCATTTTCATCACCATAAGTTTAGGGAAGCCATTGAAATTGAAAGGAGATCGAATACTTTAAACAGGGATGATGGATGGAAAATTAGTAATTGTTGGATCCCTGCCCTTTCCTCTTAGTTTTCCTTCTTGGTATAGTTGTTGTGTCAATTTTATTGATTTCCCTTTTTATTTACGTGTTTTTTTGTTTCTTTTGATTTATCCCTCTTAAGTTTTTTTATTCCTCTTTATTTCCCTTTTTCAATTTATTTCCCCTTTTTTTATATTTTATTCCTTTCTTAATTTTTGATATTTATTTTTTCTACTTTTGACTTTGCTAGTCTATAATCCCTTATTTATTAATCCTTTATAGTAAGATATTATTTCCCAATATTTTAATAGTGCTTCCTTAACCTCACTTTATGGAAGGGGTTTCTATATTTCAGATTTTTATTTATTTCAAATTAATTTATAATATATATATATATTATATATTATATATATATATATATATATATATTATTTATATATATATATTATATATATATATATATATATATATATATATATATACTTATTCAAATTAAATCATTATAGAGAATTTATTTTCTCTTAATTCCTAGTCTACTTTGAAGTTAATTTTAAATCCATGATATTATATATATTATCAATTTGTATATTATTGTTTCTTAATTTAGTCAAGAAGAAAAATAATATTAATACTTTATTTTTTGACTCAAATTAAATTATGTAAAATTAATTATTTCCCTATTTTTTGACCTAGTCAAAAGTATCTCTTTCCTTGTATTCGTTTCTTTATAGCCGTTGGAATGACATGTCTATCTATTTAACCTATTGTCATGATTTTATTCTTCATCTTGTCGTGACGATGAACCACACTAGTTGGTTTGAAACGCGTCGGCAATTATTTCTTGATGTAATTCATCCGAATTTTTTTATAATCTTCATATGGATCACATAAACCTAACTCGATTATAAAACAACACTAGACAACCCAAAGCGACACTTCACATGATAGAAGGTAGGCTCCAAAATTTGAATATATAAAAATTTTGGAGGGTGTTGTAGAAGCGAAAACATATGGCTTGGAATGGTGCAATGAACATTAGAAAGGGTGTTAAAAAAATTTGATATGTAATATGTTTCCCTAAAAAAGTTCCTAACTTTAGTAACATTAGTAGGAGTTGGCCACTTCAAGATATCCTCCACCTTTGAGGTATTTGTCTCGAGTACCCCTCCACTAATCATGTACCCTAAATATGTTAATGGTTGTTAAGAAAACTCACATTTCATAAGGTTTTCTAGCAGTTCATTATTTTTCTTAGTCTCTACACCTGCATGAGATGTGAGATATGTTCTTCCTTAGTAGAGATAAAAACCAATATATCATCTAAGTATACTATTACAAATAAATCTAGAAGAGGACACAATATGTCATTCACCAAATGCATAAATGTAACTAGAACATTACATAAATCAAAAGGCATTACCATTTATTCATATAAACCTTGCCTTGTTTTGAAGATAGTATTTTAAGTGTCTTGTTCTTTAATTCAAATCTTATGGTATCCCAATTCGAGATCTATCTTGGTGATCAATTTGAGATCTAGCTTCATGATGTACTTGGTATGCTACAATTTATCTAAGTCATTGATCTTGGGTAGAGCGTATCAATTTTTAAGGGTGATCTTATTCACATAAATCCCATCCTTCCTAGGTACTACTAGGGTCCTATAAATATAGTGAACAAGGTATGATTATCTAGATATTTATCCCAATGGGATGTTGTAAATTATTTTTTTCATTTTAAGTTGTTTTAGCTTTTGAAAATAAAATA
>APFE030949664.1:13843-35333 GCA_000404065.3 Pinus taeda | reverse complement strand
GCGCTAATTAAAATGTCGCCTTAATTTTTTTTTATTATGTTTAAGATTGATTAATTATCAATAGAATATGTTTAAAGTTATAAATAAGACAAGATGTGGTGTTTTGTCGCTTCCGATAAAGTGTTAACACCATTGAAAGGTTGAGATCGTCCCCACCAAGATCAATAGCGGGGAACAACGTTTGCCCCCCACCACGAGCTTTTGGGACTTAACAAGGGGGGGTTCAAAAAATGGTTTATTAAAAGCTATCTAAAGCTACGTGGCAGCTTCATAGTGATTTTAGCGGTCTCCCCCTCTTTACCACTTACCGGTGCTACCTGTTGTAAATATCAAGAGGGGGGTGAATCAGTGTTTCTTTTCAATTGTTACTTTTACCAGTTAGATCACTTATATTTAGAACACAAAATGAACAATAAGAATAATTTTTTTATTAATTTATTCTTTAAAATAAATAAAGTACAATATATGTAGGGCTCCAACGGTCCTAGATGAAGACACTGATCTTCAATCTCCTAGGCCCCAACCTGTATTTTCCAAGCACCGACTTGGACTTCCAAGGCTCCAACCTTGTCAATTTTGAGGCATCAACCTCAAGGGCTCCAACCCTATATCTAGTTCAGGCTCCAACCTAGTTTCTTGAGGACTCTGATACTCTAGGGCTCCAACCCTATCCTTCAAGGCACCAAAATTGTCTTTTCGAGGCTCCAACCCTCAACTTCACTTCACCAAGAAGTATTTGATTATACTTCACAACTCCCAGTGTCTTCTTCAACAAGCCTTGTTTTCTTAGTCTTCATTGTAGTCTCCACATCACATCATCAATGACAACCTTGATCTCTTAGAAGGTGTCATTACTGCTTTTCATCATACCCAAGCAAAATCTCCATGGTTACCTCATTATTTCTTTAATGCGTCATGGTATTCAATGATCTCCATATGTTGCTTCGCAAAGTTCTCCAACTCTTCCCTATTATGTTCTCAAGAGAAGACTTCAACAAGCTCTATTTGTCTAATCCCAATAAATCAACACTTCAACCATGACAACTACGAAAAAATTGACCACGATAGCTTCAACCATGGAAACTACGACAACTACAATAGCTTCAACTACGGCAGCTGCGACAGCGTTGACCACGACAACTACGGAAGCTTCAAATATAGCATCTTCGACCACGGAAACTATGGAAACTATGACCACGGTATCTTCAACTGTGACAACTACAGCGTCTTCGACTACAACAACTATGGCAGCTTCTTTTCTCCTAGCTCGAACCTATGGGAGACTATTTAACCCAAGAATAACTCCACAAACTTGTCGTCCTTGCTTTTCTAGGATGCAGTTGCTTCTCTACCCATTGTCTTGTCTCCACCGAAAAATCTGAGCTTGAATGGGTGAATTTAGGTTTATATTTATAGTGTTTTTTCCATATTCTGAAGGGACATGTCTCTTTGCCAAGGGTTATGAGCCTACTCAAGTTGGCTTGGACAGTTTGACAATTTTTTACATATGATGATTTCAAAAATTGATTTCTCTTCAATGGTAAGGAATTTGGGGGTGTGTAATAGCTCATTAGAAAGATGAAAAAAATCCTATACACTCCTATTCCAATCCCATCCTTAAATAGGGTCATTTTACACCAATAAAATTATTTTTGTGAGACTGTCATTATTATTTTATTTATGGAAACCATTAGGATTTTAGTTTTAGGCATCCAATGTTTAGGGCTCCTTCTTTATAGAATTATGTCATCAACAAGGTTAGGGTGCCTTTTCAATATGTATTCATGGGCATCTTCATTTAAGGCTTCATCATCAATGATCTAAGGATTTTCATGGAAATTAGGGCAAGGGCTTCTTCATTAGGATTAGGGCTTCATACACATAGGCTTCCATTCATGTATCTTAAGGGCATCATAAGTTTTATGACTTGCATCAATGTGTTAGGGCTAAGGCATATTATAGAGTATTATGGGCATTTAGATCATGCATCACCAATATAGACATAAATGTACTTAGGGTTTTTTCATGTAGTTAGGGAAACATCATGAAAGGGTTTAAGGCATGTATCACAAGAATATTTTCCATCTCCAACAATGCCATATTGAAATCAATGACAACCTTGACCAACACTACACCTCCCACCTGAAAACCACAGCATGTTATCTCCCGTGCTCATCTCATCGCGCTCCATCCACGACATGCCACCCATCATCCATGTCATACAATCATTATTATTAGAATCTCCCGCCAAAAGTCATATAGACGTTGGCCACTAAATTCTCCCACCAATGTATAATTCCACACTCCAAAATGGTGATATTTCTATTAATCACCACCATTTCTTGCTTTAAAAATCATGTATCATCCTGCATTATTTCCTTTCGCCATTTGTTTAATCCATGTAGGTTAAGACCCAAAGATTTCCAAGTCCACCAACGCTCTCTGTAGTAGCATTCCTCTCTTGTAACTAGTCAATTGCAGCCCGGTAATATTATTTTCCCGAGCCTCCATTACAGTTGAAGATGTCTTCTCATAAAGGAAAGGGAAAAATGGTTATCGAGAGCCTTATTTTTCCTCTTGTCCATAATTTAGATGAATTCCCTTTAGTCGACACACAGTACAAAATAGCAGAAACCTAGTGTGAGTTTGACCTGTATGAGCTTCATAACTGGGAAAATCAAAAATATTTAGACGATAGTGAGGAATTGAATATCTGGGAGTCATTCTTATCTTAGTTTATTTTTCCCCAGACTCATGTTTTCCAGTAATTCGTTACATGGTGTCATCTTAGGTATCTCCCTAACCAACAAGTTGTAATCACCCAACATAACAAAAATATATTCTCAATTGCACCTGAAGCCATCTGTCGAGCTCTTTAGATTAATCCCTAAGCTCCCTTACATCCTTATCCACTGATTCACTCATGGAAATATACCAGAAGCTTGATTTTTCTCAACGAGCCCATATATTTGAGTCTTTTCTACCTAAGAATTCAAAATTTCCCATAAATAATCCCCCATATTCTGCTTCTATTTTCTGTGAAATGTCAAGGTGGGTTATTTCTATGGTTACTTGCCTATTAGGTTATCCCACAGATTAATCGTTAGATGAAGTAGTGTTAGGATTTTTTCAGTGTTTCCAATAGGTCAAAATCCATCAAACATTTTTAACTACAATCAATAACTATTAAGTGTTATTCATGATCAATTTCTGAATTTTAAAGTTGAAGGTGCATTCAAACACCAGACAGTCCTCGTATATTTGATGTTGTTCTTCAAGCAGATAAGTTGAAATTTCAGTTGCAGAAGATGGATGAACAAGGAAGACCACTATTAGTTATTCAATGGACTTCCTTATTCAGAAAGAATTCAGAAGAATATTCAGTTGGCAATTTTGTAGATCAGTTTTTGCGTGTATCCTTGTGTCTTCTTAGCAATGATATTATACCAAGGATTTCACCAGAATTCAAAATATGTTTGCATCTCACAGGACAAGCCAAGGTTGGAGACTGGTACCTTTACCAGAATTATACAAAATTTTGAATTTATGGATGTGAACTCCCTCCCTACAGATTGCCAGTTTTTGTACCAGTTATGATTTTTTCCATGGAGTATATCAGGAAAAGGTTAAATATGGATGACATGCATTTTGTGTCAAGAAAGCAGAAAGCACAGTTTAAACTGAAGGCACATATTGGTCCTTACATTTTCAACACGGGAGCAACAGTAAAGGAAGCAGATGAATTACTAAAGAAGATGAATTTCAAGCTGAGTTTTACATGGTCTTATGATCCATTAGGCATAATTTCAAAACTGAGAGTTGAGCAGAAGACCACAGTATATGCACATACACCTAGACCAGAAATAGAGCAGTATTCTAATCAAGAGGAGTGGACAAAGAATACACGGAAAGAGGCTGAAGAGAAAATTGTCAGTCAAACATCTCTACAAACTCCTATTTCAAAGGATAAAGAAGTCAAGAGATCAAGGGAAATTATGTCTCCTACAGATTTAGGGTCTCAAGCTATATATTTTCATGTTTTCAAGAGGGAAATAAATATCCAAAGACAAATACTAAGACTAGTATTAAAAGTGATACTCAGGTAATAAATATTCAAGATCAATCATTAGAATAAAAGGGCTCATAGAAGCAAGCCATAGTTGTTTTAGCAGGTATTCCCACCACTTCATTCCCATATGTTGAGGAGACAACAGAGTCACCTGTGTCTTCTACATCCCAAACTACAACACAACATAAAAAAAATTCCAAGTACAGGGAGATTAAGATGAATAATGAAGCATTGAAGGCTACTGCATACACAGAATTTTGGAAGCAGACTTCTACTACTCATCATAGGTTATTGTCTGCACTTGACAAAGAAAAGGGACAATTCCAATTAGCATTCTTAGAACCTATAGTTCCAACTCCTAAAGGTGCAAAAGACTACAAGACCTCAGTCTTTTCTTTTGATACCAAGAAGATTCATGCAATCCACCAGATTTATTTGCACAAACAGGTCGGTGAAATGATATGCTCAACTTTAACAAGTTCATTCTTCACAACTTCCAAGTTGTAGGCCTTCTAAACGACATGCATTCACAGCTAAAGATAGAATTAATTTCATCCTTGGCTAAAGACACTAGCACAAAACTTCTTGAGGATTTGGTAATTAAACTAGGATATGATCCTAGTGACATCAAAGAAACTAAGGATATGATAAAAAATTAAATCATATATATTCAAGCTCTAAGAAAGTAGCTCAAGCTCCTGACTACAGAGCATCCACATACCAAAGAAATCACTTAGTTGGAGATAAAGAAGGAAAATTTGTTCAGGTTGATAGTTGAACAGAACTTTCAAATTCAGAAGATGGAGATAGACATGGAGGCGCTTCTGAAAGAAAAGGAAATGCTAAAATCTACAAGTACACTAGCACAGAAAACAACAGCAACAACTTCAATAGAAAGGGAAAAAACATCCACTGAAAATTTAGTAAAAAAACTTTAGGAGATTTATCATTAACTAACCAAGAAAATGATAGATTATTAGCATCATTGAGAAAAATGGAGGAGAATAAAATCAAGGCTGACAATGCATATTTAGCAGAAGTGAAGAAAAATTTCAAGTTGAATCAAAAGATTGCAAATTATGAAAATCAATCTTTGACAGCCCAGATGTTGCCAGAGGCCAAACAAAGTATATGACATAACATTAATGCAAATATCACAAAGTTATGGCCCTCATTTAAGATTAAGATTATATTTGAGTATGAGGAACTAGTATAGTGTTAAAGTAGAAGTTGAACAAACAAAAGTTGAAATTTGAACACAGACCAGTGGAAGCACACAGAATTTTCAAGATGTTGAACTCCAAGACTAAGGATGAGCTCGAAGAACTCCATATTCAAGACAGAACAAGCACAGTCGTGAAAGTAAAGAGAGTTCCGACATATAAGAATCTTATGATACAGTTAGAAAACAATATAAAGAGTTAGAACTTCAGTTGAAAAGATTTAATAAAAAGTTTAATTTATTGTAGGAGAGAGGGCTTACAGCTTTGAAAGCCTCTAATGGAAAATTGATTCCATTAGAGAACTATCGAGACCAATTGTGCAATATTACTGCAGATACTTCCAAATTCACCAAAGTTAGAGGAACAATAACTAGATAAGATTTCCTGGAAAGCCTACAATATGACATCTACATTCAGCATGAATTCCACCATTTGTTTCTCAATAAGCCAAAATTTTAAACATGCACAGAAGTAGATGAAAGATTTTGAAGCATGGTGAATTTTTATATTCCTAGTGAAGAATGATGGGATAAACTTTTGGAGGTTGTTGAGTGAAATCAAACAAAAATCCTATAGATTGGGAGTGATCAAACAAAAGAAGAAAAAATATAGCTATAGTCAACAACAATACTCCCCAAAGTGTGAATATAACATCTGAATTAGTCCATCATTACTATTATTTTGTTCTATTTTTGAAATATCTACATATTATGATAGATTTTATTTTGTAAATAATTTTATTTTGAAGCCTGAATTTAGTTCAAGACAGTCTCTATAAATATTTTGTAAAATATTGAGAAAGGGTTGGATTATGTAAAAGAGAAGATATTTCTTTGATTGTAATTTGTGAACTTAATTTTGAAGTATTAAATTCAGAAATACAGAGATAGTATTGTTTTAGGATTCTTGAGTCAAATAAATGGCGATATTTTCCTCTCTATAAATTTATTTTTCCTTCTAAGTTTTCATATGGATGTTCTTTCCTGGTCATTGCTAGAAGTTTAAGAGATGAATTTACTCACAGTACTTTGCTTTGGCTTGTTAAACAATCTTAATGTTTTCCTTCTGAGATTAAATATAAAATACTTTATATTCATCTTATTCATACCACACATACTTCACGAGATCCAGGAGTTTTCCTACCTCGCCCTATTTTAGCTTCTCTATTTATTTTTTATTGAATATTGAAGATTTTTAATGACTTCATGCCCAATGGAATTTTATTTCATTCTACAACCAAAACTTTAAAAAACCTATCTTGACATTTCATAAATATCCTAAGATCTAAATTGTAAAATTAAAATCATACAAAGAGAGCCCTTTCTGAAGCTAGAAGGGATAGATCCCAGCTTTAAAAGTGGTTTGTGGCTACCTCTGCAGTTTCATTTTCAGCCTAGGAAAACTATGGAGTGCTAACATTCTGGCAACCATACTGGGGAACTATTCCCTAGTAAACTTTGGTTTCAAAATCTTAAACCTATTTCCTGTGGGTGACAGTGAGTTAGGAAATCTTTAGACAAAATTATTCACCTAGAAGTTGTGTTTTTACCTAGTTGTGACAAGTTCCCTTAGAAATTTGGCTCCTAGAAAAATTTATGCAAGATCACATCCAGATCTTGATCCTCCTAAATTTGTGAATGATCCTGAGAGATTGATCAGGAAAAAGAAACTTGAAGAAAGTCAAGCAAAAAATAGTCCTTTGCTTAGGTGTTGCTCACTCCCTAAAAGCTTTCCAACACTCGAGGATATTGATTCTGATCTGTCTTTTGAATATATTCCTTTTAGAACCAAATCAAAAAATTTGTCCCAAAACAGTCTTTGATGAATCCATTTTGAAACCATACATCTCAGCACAAAAGCTTGTTATTTTTGGTTCTGATAAAGATGTTTTACAACAGTTTGAAAATCTTGAAGATCATATAAATAAATTGAATCAAGCTACGCAGAAACCATTCATAGTTTAGCAGAATGTCATTTCTTCTTCTAATCCATCATTGACCTCCCCTTTAATTTATCCTTTTTCTATTGTCCACATTACATCTCTCTTTCATACTCCTTTTATAGAAACTCAACAAATCACAGTCCCACAAACTTTGCCACCTATAACATCAAGCACAAATACAATTTTATCTTCCTCTCATATTCCAATCATGGCAGCCTGTTATGCCCCTTTGGTTTCGCAACAACCACTAAATTCTATGCCACTTAATTATTCACAATGTATACCCCAATTCGATGGCACTGAGCCCACTACAACTCAACAAGACATCAATAAGATGAATGATTTTGTGGACCTAGAAGAGTTTGATGATGATGATGTTCTAATAAGGTTGTTTGCTCAAAGTTTGACTAGTGAAGTGAGAAAATGGTATAGGGGATTGGCAGCATGCCGTATTGCCAATTTACAATAATTTCATCAAGTTTTTCTTTCTCGTCGGGAGCTTAAAAATAATCCACTTCAGATTCTTGCATAATGTGAAAGTTTAAGAAGAGATCCAGGAGAGTTAGATCAAGATTATTCAGATAGATTCAACAACCTTTATAATTCTATTCCAACAGAAATAAATCCCCCACCAGGATTGGCTTTACTTTGATATTCAGGTGGTTTTGATGCTAACATGGCTTATTAGTTGAGAGAAATAAATCCATTACTTTAGAAGAGATGCAAAATAATTTTGTTAGTGTAGAGGCTAATCTTCTGGCCAAGGAATCCAAGTTGAGGTCTGAGAAGAGAGTGACCATTAAAGAAGAGCCTTCTTCATCATCAGATGTAAATCTCGACACTTTGGTTAAAACTATGGAAAGAATGACTTTGACATATAGAGCTACACCAAAAGAACCACAACGGGGTCCTCAGATCAGGAATCCAAATTTCATAAGGAAACATCCCCAAATTAAGAAAAGAGAGCCAAGAAACCCAACAGATCAACAACAAATTAGGCCTCCTTTTTAGGAAAATTATGCTGAGGAAGAAAATGACACAGCAATGATCCAAAAGAGAATCGAATCAATCTCCTTGGTGACGGAGAAATAGATAATGTTTTCTTAACCAAAGAGGAACAAAATTTGTTCTTATTAGCACAACAAGGTGTGATGCCTACAAAATCAAAGGATTACAAAAAGGGCTATCAAATGCTATTATGGAAGCACATAAACAATTAAATTTGAGAAATAAGAAAGTTGCAGCAAATCCCCCTAAAAAGATCCAAATTGATACACCTTCTACAAGTCAAACAATGGTTGATCCTCCAAAGGAAGCCCCTCAAAAACATGATACAAATGTGAAAGAGGTAGAAAGGCCTCAACCTTCTTTTAACATTGAAAATGAGTTGTCAAAGGTTAAAATTTCTATTCCTCTGACTGAATTAATGAAAAAGGATGTATATAGAAGTCAAGTTATAAAAGCACTAAAGTTAGATCCTAGGGAACAGATATCATAAATATAAGTGATGACTAGCCTAAATTTTGGTTTGGACCAGAAGTTGAGGGAAAATCACAAGATGGTAATGTGCCACCATTTTATGTTAGTCTTAAGATTCATGATTTCATTTTTCACAATGTCATGCTAGATTCAAGTGCTTCACCTAATCTCATGACAAAATTAATTATGGAGAAACTTGGATTAGATATAATCAGACTATAGAAATACCTTTTCTCTTTTGATTCAAGCAGAGTAAGATGTTAATGTTTGATCAAGGATTTGTGTGTAACCCTCACCCAAATCCCAGCAAAAATTATAGTGATGGATATTGGTGTGGCTGATATCCCTCCAAAATATGGAATGCTCTTATCCGAGCCTTGGGGAGCAGAGTTGTAGGGCATATTGTAAATGGATATGACATATGCAACTATTAAAGTTTTCGAGCAGCAAAGGATGTTGTACAGGCAGACTCTTATGAAATATATGGTAAGCATTCAATACAAAAACCAATAATTACCCACTTTATTCTGTACATTCAGACATGGATTCTTTCATTTTATATAATTACATAAAAAAAAGGGGATGTGAAGTTAAAGATTGAAACAGGAGTTGATAATGATGAAGGCCTTTGGAATATGGATTTTGATGGGGCAGTCAGAAAGGAGGGAGTCAGGGCTGGTGTATGGATTTTAAACACAAAATCAGGCAGGTCAAAGAAGTATTCCTACGAGCTTGCTTTCTAATGCACCAACAATGTGGCCGAATTTGAGGCATTTAATTTAGGTTTGTAGCTATTGAAGAGATCGGGAGCCAAAATATTTTCAATCCATGGAGATTCAGAACTCATCATAAATCAAATAAAAGGTGATTATTCAACCAAGCACCCCAGGTTGAGGGCATACAAAAGTGTTGTTTTATATTTTTTGCAATGCTTTCCATAGTATAAGTTGTCTCTGACTCCTAGAAAGCAAAATGTGTTTGTTGATGCATTGGCTACCTTGGCAAGTACATGTAATGTTACTTCCCACCCAAATAAGAAATATGAGATTGAGGTAAAACATAGACTTTCTCTCCTGGATAACATAAGGTACTTTCAAGTGTTTGAAAATGACAAACAATTAGAAAGTTTGTTGCAATTAAAGGAGGAGTTTGAAAAATTGCATATTGATGTAGAAAATAGTGATGATGATGATATACAATAAACTATTTTGAATAAGATCAGTGAGAACTCTGATGAACATGAAGCAAAGCTTGAAATATTGCACTTGAAGTACAATGTAATACCAAGATTTTTGGTACCACTTGAAGAATTATTTGATTTCAATGATGTGGTTCAAAAGCCCAAAATGAAACCTGTTGCAACCAAAGTGGAGGATTGTAACATAGGTACTAAGGAAAATCCAAATATTGTGAAGCTTTGCAATTCCTTAACTCTGGAAGAGAAGCATAAATACATTGATCTATTTAGAGAATACTCTGATGTTTTTGCATGGGGATACAAAGACTTGAAGGCCTATGACACAAGCATTATTCTGCATACTATTCCTATCAAAGAAGATCATAAAACTTTCAAGTAGAAGCTAAGGAGAGTGAACCCTATTCTATTTACCTTAAACAAAAAAGAGGTAAGGAAGCTTTTTGATGCCAAGATTATTATACCTTTGATATTTTCTAAACGGTTATCAATTCTAGTACCAGTGAGAAAAAACACTGGAGAAATAAGGTTATGTGTAGATTTCCAAAACCTCAATAAAGTTTCTCTTAAAGGCAATTTCCCCTTACCAAAGATGGTTCATATTTTGCCGAGGGTATTTCGTTCTAGTAGAATTTCATTTCTTGATGGATTTTGTGGTTACAACCAGATTTTAGCTCATACAGATTATTAAGACAAAATAGCCTTCACAACACCATGGGGAACTTCCATGTACGTGTAGATGCCTTTTGGGCTTATGAATGCAGGGGAAAATTTTTAGAGAGTAATGGATATTGCTTTTGCAGATAAAAGGGACAAATTTATTGTGATATATCTTGATGACATCACTGTGTTTTCTAAAACTGATGAAGATCATTTGTTCCATTTGAAAATTGTCTTTGAGAAATGTAGAAAAATTGGTATTTCCTTGAATCCTAAAGAGTCTCTTTTTGGTCTACAAGAAGGTAAACTAATAGGTCATATGATTTCCAAAAATCGGTATCAGAATTGACCCAAGTAGGATTGAATTTATCACGAAAATTTATCCCCCAAGAAACAAAAAGGAAGTAGAGTCTTTCATTGGCAAGATAAATTTTCTAAGAAGATTTATTCTGAATTTAGTTGAAATTTTAAGAGCTATCACCAACATGTTGAGAAAGGATAGTGAAATAAAATGGAATGCAAAAGCAAAAAGTGAATTCAGTGAGGTAAATTCAAGCTTCACTGATGCTCCTGTTTTAGCGAGTCCTAATTACACTAAGGATTTCAATATTGTTTTCCTTTTCTTCAGACTATATTATTGTAGCAATACTGATGCAGAAAAATAAGGAGGGATATGAGCAGCCCATAGCCTTTTTTAGTAGGGGGTTAAGAGATGCTTCTTTGAAATATAATATTATGGAAAAGCAATATTTTTCCTTGATAAAAGCCTTGAAAGATTTCAGAGTGTATATACTACATTCTCATATAATTTCTTTTGTTCCCAATGCAGTAGTAGAAGAGATCCTCACTCAAAATGATCCAGAAGGAAAGAGAGTAAGTGGATAGTCATTAATTTAAAATATGATATTTATATTAAGCCCACAAAGCTTATTAAGAGTCAAGCATTGGCCAAATTGATGGTTGAACCAAATTTTCATGCATTGGATATCAAATTTATTGCTCTTCTAGATGGTGAAAAAGAGTTTGTCCAACAGGTATCAGAAAACTTTGCTACTTCCCCCTGGTATAGAGATATTGTTTATGTTTTGCAACATTTACAAGCCCCACCGGGTTTGACAATGGCTAAATCAATATTTATCAAATTAAAGGCTATCAAATTCTTCATTTTGGATCAAGCTTTATATTGGAAGGATGTTGGAGGAATTTTATTGAATTGTTTGTTAGAGGATGAGGAAGATAAGATAATGGAAGAATTTCATAAAGGTTATTGTGGAGGGCATCTTTTATGGAAGACTATAGCAAATAAAATCTTGAGACCTAGTTTCTACTGACCTACATTTTTGTTTGATGTGCACAAAATTGTTTCTACTTGTCATTAGTGTCATATTTTTGAAGGAAAGAAGAAACTCTTACCTTTTCATTTGAAGCCTATTTTAGTAGAAGTACCTTTTCGGCAGTGGGGTTTGGATTTTATTGGGGAGATTCATCCAAGTTATTTGTCCCAACACAAGTGGATTATGATATCCACATATTACTTCACCAAATGAATAAAAGCAGTTCCAACTAGGCAGGCCACAGACTCAATAATTATCTAATTCATGGAAGGTAATATTCTTTCTAGGTTTAGTTGTCCTCACACAATTATCATTGATAATGTTGTTGCATTTAAATCTAAAAAGATGGTTGATTTATGCAATAAATATCATATAGTGCTAGGAAATTCTACTTCCTATTATCCTCAAGGAAATGGGTTAGCAGAGTCTTCTAACAAGAGCTTGATCAATATAATAAAGAAGTTGTTACATGAGAATAAAAAGTCTTGGCACAAAAATTTGATAAATGCTCTATGGGCTGATAGGGTAAACACTAAGAAATCAATTGGAATGTCACATTTCCAATTAGTTATGTAGTTGATGCATTTTTCTACCTCCTAAGGAATTCCAATATTGAAATTATTGCAGGAATTAGAGGTTGAAACAAATGATGTGCAAAGAAGAATAAAGCAAGTGGTACAATTATATTAGACCAGAGAAGAAGTCTACAACAACACTAGTATAATTCAAGATAAGATCAAAAGGATTCATGATAGGAGGGTGAAAGCTAATGATTTTCAGCTTGATGACCTTGTGTTAAAATAGGATGCCAAAAACAAGGAAAAGGGAAAGAATGGAAAATTTGACAGTTTGTGGAAGGGGCCTTACAGTATTGAATCTTTTTGTGGAACCAATGCATTTTTGTTAAAGGATCTAACAGGAGAATCACTTGCTAGAGGCCATGTTAATGGCAGGTTACTCAAACATTACTTTACCTAAATTCAGCTAGTTTAAAATAACATCATTGTATATACCATTTTATTGCTTCAAGTACTATAGGTATGGATGGTTGTCGTCGGACATTGAATCCCAGAGTGAAGGCCCTAAGTTTTGAAATGAGTTTCTACCATATGTAATGAATTTTCAGTTAGTCAAGTTAGTTTCAATTGATTGAAGGTCAAAATAAATGCCCAATGGAGAAGGCTACTAGTATACGGTGTTCATGGCACCTCACGGGAGGATGTCATCCCCATTGGAGCCATTTTTAGGGTCCTATATATATAGTGATCAAGATATGATTATCTATCTATTTATCTCAATGGGATGTTGTAAATTATTTTTTCATTTTAAGTTGTTTTAGCCTTTGAAAAGAAAAGAAAAGAAAAAATAAGAGAAATAGAAAAAGTAAAAGAAAAGTAGAAAGAAAAAGGATGTTACGTCCCTATAATACTAGTGATGCCCCCATTACTATTGTCATTGTATCCCTTATTGTTATTGTTGTGCCCCTATTGTCCCCATATTGTTATTATTGCACCCCATAGAAGCCCACTATTGTTATTTTGTGTCCTTATATTATTATTGTTATGTCGGCTTTAGTTATATTGTGACCCCTTACACCCATATATATCGAAAGAAGGTTTTTTCATTATATCATCCAAGAATTGTTCATATATGTAATGTAAAGGAGGTTGCCCCCTAGAAGAGGCTTATTTCTAAGTCATTGATATATATTTTCTATCTTTTTGTGAGCTAATTTCATAACATTCCGTATCAAAGCTTTGGATTCTAGGGTTTCGCTGCTATAAACAGGTCATCGTGGAATTTTCGTTATAAATTTTTTTCTCTGATGTTTCATAAGCTAAAAAAACCCCATTTTATCTGAAATCCCTTTGAACCTCAGGTCTGAATTCCTGATCTTTTCTCATTATTTTTTCGGAGATATGATCCAAGGAAGTTGGGATTTTTTCAGGATCCCGAATTATATCTCAAACAGCTAACCTAGGGAAAATTATCATAACATTTTTTGTGAGCATCAGACTGAAATTTCATAAAAATTTACAGAAAGAGGACGGCCTTTAGTTTTCTTTGTATATGTTTTAATTTGTAAGGTTGAAACAGTGACACGGGGCACTTCGTACAAGTTCGCTCTATTAAACCAATCTATAATTAGGTCATTGTGGGAGATTTGGCATAACTCTTCCTTGGAAAGTTCAATATTGATCAGACTTGTGGGGTTAAAAAGAGGACTTAGAGGGCTACCACAAGAAGTAATTTCAGATCTTGGAGATTCAAAATTACAGAGATACAATGGATTCAATATCGATCTCCTACAAAGTGAAAAAAGGTGTGTAGTTCTTTTTTAAATTTTACATAAGTTTGGTTTGAAAAAATAGTTTGGAGGAATTCAAAGAGAATAGTGAATCATTATTATCATTAATTGATGCCCCAAAGAAATAAAATGGAAACACCTAGTAAGCAACCAGAAATATCTAGCATGATTCATGAAGAAGAGGAAGAAATGCAACATGATATATCAAAATTACGAGACCAAGTGCAACAAAATTCACTCTCACAAAAAGTAACAGAAGCTAAGATGGATGGAGTGGAAGCTAATATGGATGGTTTAAAAAGGGGCATGGAAGCTAAGATGGATGGTTTAAAGAAAGGCGTATAAGCTAAGATGAATGACGTGGAAGCTAAGATAGACAGCATGGAAGCTAAGATGGATGGTTTAAAGAAAGGAATTGAAGCTAACATGGAATATTTGAATACATATTTGACAAAGTTTCTACAAGAAATGCTTACTAATGGTGAAAGGGCAGTAAAGGAAACTCATGGTGAGAACAAAATAAATGTTTATCATGATTTCATAGACTCTAACGTTGCATTAAAGACCCACCATGTCCCAAAGATCGATATGAGGAAGTTTGATGGAAAGGATCCCATAACATGGATACTACAGATGGAGCAATATTTCGATCTCCATAATGTGCAAAACACACAAAAGGTACGCATTGCAACTTTATATTTTGAACCAAATCAGTTTGTAAGGGTATCGATGGCTTTTCTCTTGTAAAAAAATTGTCACTTGCGCAATTTTTACGGATGAAATGATAGCACATTATGAGGATACAAAAAGAAACACTTTTTTTATCTAATTGATAAATCTCAAACAAAAGGGTTCAATGGCAGAGCACATTGAGGACTTCCAAAAATTGAATATAAGGGTAAAACATATTCAATAGGAGAATAGGATTTATGTGTTCATAGGGACTTTAAAGGATAACATCCAACATGAGATTCGCCTTTGGGAACCTGATGCATTGGAGAAGGCATTCAGGTTGGCAAGAAAAATGGAAAGCAAAATTATGGCATCAAGGAAGCCTACCACTCACAATTATAAATATGGAAGTGTTGTTGCCTCCAGCCTTCCACAACCTACAAGGTTGACACCACAACAATTGGAAAAAAAAAGAGCAAAAGGGCTTTGTTATAGTTGTAATAGAAAATACACTAAAGGTCACAAGTGTGTTGAGAAGAAATTATTTTACATAGATTGTGAAGAAGAGGAAGAAAAGGAACAAGAAACATCAAAAGAATAGGATATACACTAGGAACAAACTTTAGAGAAAGAAGAAATGAATCTGACCATATCTGGTAATGCATCAGCTATAATTACCACTCCTCAAACTATCAAGATAGAAGGGCATATCAAGAAGAAAAAGGTAATAGTGTTGATTGATTCGGACAGTACCCATAATTTTATTCATTGTAAGATAGCCAAGGAATTGAATTTCTTCCTATATCCAGCACTAGAGTTTCAAGTGATCGTTGCAAGAGGAGGAACCATAAATTGCTCTGGAAAGAGCCATAATATCAAGCTATCCATGGGAAAATATGTATTGAATAGCCCAATGCTTTCCATTCCAATGGGTGGTGTTGATGTTGTACTAGGAGTCCAATGGCTACAATCCTTGGGTAACAATAGCTTTTAATTTTCAAGAACTTTTCATGAAATTTTCTTCAAAAGGAAAGGAAGTTGAATTAAGGGGTTATCGCAGGGAACCGGGAAAGATAATCATCTCTAACGGAATGAGAAAAAGCTTCTAACGAAAGAACAATGGGGCATAATTGCACAATTATGTTCACTAGAGGTTTCCCACATCGAAATCATAAATTTCTCCATATCTCCAAAAAGTATTGGGACAATCATTCCAAGTTATTTGAGACTCCCAAAGGCCTCCCACCTATTCGTGATTTATGATCATGCTATTAATTGATTCCAAGAAGTGTTCCTTCAAACATCAGGCCTTACAGATATCCTAATGCCCAAAAGAGTGAAATTGAACATATGGTTGCAGAAATGCTAGAGGCCGGTATAATTCAACCTAGTCAAAGTTCTTTCTCTGCTCTAGCAGTAATGGTTCACAAGAAGGATGGATCATGGTGCATGTGTCTAGATTATAGGGAGCTCAACAATCTCGTTATTAAAGATAAATTTACCTTTCCTGTCATTGATGAATTACTGGATGAATTACATGGATAAATTTACTTCACCAAGTTGGATCTTCATTCACGATATCATCAAATCAGAATGAAGATTGAAAACATTCTAAAAAGATCATTTAGAACTCATGAGGGTCATTATGAATTTTTGGTCATGCCTTTTGGCCTTACCAATACACCTTTTACATTTCAAGGTTTGATGAATTCCATTTTAAAACCCTTCCTTGGAAAAATTGTGTTAGTATTTTTTTATGATATACTAATTTATAGCAAGTCTTGAAAGGATCATGTTCAACATGTTGACGGGGTGCTCAAACTATTGGAGGAGAAAGAATTATATGTAAAAATATCCAAATGTTTCTTTGGAGTACTAGATGTGGAATATCTAGGTCATATTGTATCTCATGAAGGTGTTAAGGTAGACCCTAGCAAAGTTAAAAACATTAAGGAATGGAAAATCCCCACATCCATAAAGAATTTTCAAAGATTTCTCAGTTTGACAAGGTATTATCGCAAGTTTGTTAAGAATTATGGGAGAATAACAACACCTCTAACAACATTATTGAATAAATATGCAATTTCATGGACTATAGAAGCAACGAAGACCTTTGAACATATTAAAGAGGCAATGTGCCAAGCATCGGTCTTAGCTACTCCGAACTTCACAAAAACCTTTATTGTGGAATGTGATGCCTCGGGAAATGGAATTGGTGTTGTTTTAATTCAAGAAGAAAGACTCATTGCTTTCGAAAGTCATCCAATCAAAGGAAAGTATTTACACAAAGCTATTTATGAGAAGGAAATGTTGGCAATACTACATGCACTTAAGAAATGGCGACCCTACCTAATGGGAAGACACTTCAAGGTAAAAATGGATCATGATAGCCTTAAATACTTTTTAGAACAAATATTATCTTCAAAAAAGTAGAAAAAATGGGTCACAAAGATGTTGGGTTATGACTTTGAAATCATCTACAAAAAAGGGAAGCAAAATGTTGTGGCAAATGCACTCTCAAGAAAGGATGAGGATGTGGAAGCATTTTTTTGCGCCATTTCTATTATCCAAATAGATTGGATAAACGAAGCAAGGGATGAATGGAAGAATGACGAAGAAGTGTGGGCACTCATTCAAAAATTACAAGAAGATATCAGTACATCTTATACATTTAGCTGGAAAAAAGATTTGTTATGGTACAAAGATCGGGAATACCTATGTAAGAATTCCCAACTCAAACCAAAGATTCTTATGGAATTGCACACCTCTCCCTTAGGAAGGCACTCAAGATTTCTAAAAAATTACCACAGGGTTAAGAAGGATTTTTTTTGGGATGTCCTTAAGTCGGATATTCAAAATTTTGTGGCGGAATGTTTGGTTTTCCAACAAATAAAGTTGAAACAATTAGGACCCCGGGTCTATTACAACTTTTATCCATTCTAAACCAACATTGGGAGGAGGTTTCAATTGAATTTATCACAGGTTTACCCAAGTCCGAAGGAAAGAGTGTTATCATGGTGGTAGTTGAAAGACTTACCAAGTGTGCACACTTTTGTGCATTATCTCATCCATTTAAAGTGAGTACAATTTGTTATGAAACCAGTGCACAAAAAGATAGAAAAGATAGATCAAATTCTTATAAATAAGCCTCTTCGAGGTGGTAACCTCCTTTACATTACACAAATGAACAATTCTTGGATGATACAAATGACAATACCTCCTTTTTATATATAGGAGTCTAAGGGGTCATAATATAATCAAAGCCGACATAACAATAATAATGTAAGGGCACAACAATAACAATAGTCGGCTTCTATGGGGCACAATAGTAACAATATGGGGACTACATGGGCACAACAATATAATAAGGGGGTTGCACTAATAAAAATAGGGGTTACACTAGTAGTATAGGGGCCTAACATGCCCCTCTCCTTCAAAAAGTGTTGTCCTCAATGCTTGAGTAGTTATGGATGCTTTTGTATAAAATTCTCTTCCTCCCATGTGGAATCTTCAATGGGTAAGTTCTTCTGCTTGATGAGATACTCTAAAATTGATCGATTTCAGAGTTGTCGATTTCTTGTTTCTATGACTGCTTCAGGCTGCAATATGATTTTTTCTTCGTCAAGTTCTGGCAATATTGCTTGAACTGGGATCTTCTGCAACTTTTGAATGAGTGCCCACACTTCTTCATCGTTTTTCCCTTCATCCTTTGCTTTGTTTATCCAATCTAGTTGGATAATAGAAATGGCACAAAAAAATGCTTCCACATCCTCATCCTTTCTTGAGAGTGAATTTGTAACAACATTTTTCTCCCCTTTTTTGTAAATCATTTCAAAGTCATAATCCAACATCTTTGTGACCCATTTTTGTTGTTCTTCTGCAGATAATATTTGCTATAAAAAGTATTTAAGACTATCATGATCTGTTTTTACCTTTAAGTGTCTTTTCATTAGGTAAGGTCTGATGTTTGGAGGAACACTTCCTGGAATTAAATGAATAGCTTAATCATGATCACGAATACGTGGGAGACCTTTGGGAATCTCAAATACCTTGGTATAATTGTCCAATACTGTTTGGAGATCTGGAGAAATAAATGATTTCGTTGTGGGAACCTCTAGTAAACATAATTGTCCAATTACACCTCATTGTTATTTCTTTAGAAGCTTTGTCATTCTGTTAGAGCTGATTATCTTTCCCGTTTTCCGTGTGATACCCCTTAATTCAACTTCCTTTCCTTCTAAAAAAACAAAATCATGAAAATTTCTTGAAAATTAAAAGCTATTGTACCTAAGGATTGTATCCATTGGACTCCTAGTACAACATAAGCACCACCCATTGGAATGGAAAGCATTAGGCTATTCAATACATATTCTCTCATGGATGGCTTGATATTATGGCACTTTCCAGAGCAATTTATGGTTCCTCCACTTGCAATTGTCACTTGACACTCTGGTTTTGGATATAGGAAGAAATTCAATTCCTTGGCTCTTACAATGAATAACATTATGGGTAATACCCAAATCAATCAACACTATTACCTTTTTCTTCTTGATATGTCCTTCTACCTTTATAATTTGAGTAGTGGTAATTCCGGCCAATGCATTACAAGATGTTGGATTTATTTCTTCTTTCTCTTGGTTTTGTTCCTGGTGAGTATCCTTTTCTTTTGACATTTCTTGATCCTTTTCTTCCTAATATTTCACTGCTTGAACCTTCCTCTTGATATGTCCTTCTATCTTGAGAGTTTGAGGAGTGGTAATTCTTTCCAATGCAGTACAAGATATGGTCGGATTCATTTGTTCTTCCTCTATGGTTGGTTCCTGGTGTATATCCTCTTATTTTGACATTTCTTGATCCTTTTCTTCCTCCTCTTCACAATCTATGTAAAATAATTTTTTCTTAGCACACTTATGACCTTTAATGTAAATTATATCACAATTGTAACAAAGCCCTTTTGTTTTTTTTCTTCCAATTATTGTGGTGTCAACCTTTTAGGTTGTGGAAGGCTAGGAGAAACAAAACTTTCATCTTTATAGTTGTGAGGGGTAGACTTCCTTGTTTCCATAATTTTGTTTTCCACTTTTCTTGCCAACCTGTATGCCTTCTCCAATGAATCAGGTTCCCAAAGGCAAACCTCATGTTGGATGTTCTCTTTCGAAGTCCCTGTGAAGACATCAATCCTATCCTTCTCTAGAGTATCATTTACCCCTATATTCAATTTTTGAAAGTCCTCAATGTGCTCTGCCACTGAACCCTTTTGTTTGATATTTATCAATTAGCCAAAGAAGGTGTTGCTTTTTGTATCCTCATAATGTGTTATCATTTCTTTCATGAAAATTGACCACGTGACAAGTGGTTTACGAGAACAAAGCCCTTTATACCATAAAAATTGCTCCAGTTCTAAATATAAAGATACAATATGTTCTTTTTGTAACAATTTCACCTCATGTAGATCAAAATATTGCTCCATCTATAGTATCCAATTTACCAAATCTTTGTCATCAAACTTCCTCATATCATCTTTTCTTGATTTTAGGAGCTCGGTCTTGAAACACCTGTAACTCTATAATTTCAGATATTTTAGTTCTAAAATATCGGCTTATGATAGCCCTCTGAGTCCTCTTTCAAACCCCATAAGTCTGATCGTAATTGGATTCCCGAGGAAAGAGTTAGGTCAAATCTGTTGTGATGACCTAATTATAGATTGGTTCAGTAGAGCGAATTTGTATGAGGTACCATGTGTCACTGCTTCAATTTTAGGTTCTGAAACTGAAACCAAAAAAACTGCACATTATCTTCTTTCTACTGGATTTTATGAAATTTGAATCAAATTCTCCGTGAGAGAGTTATGACGATTTTCCCAAGGTCACTTATTTGGGATGTAATTTGGGGGCTTGCAAAAACCCTAAATGTCTTGGACCGTATATCCAAAAATATAGTGAATAAAAATCTAAAATTTTGACTTATTCTCAACCAAAATTTCTACTCAAATGGGTTTTAATTTTAGAATCTACAACTGTGTAGAAAACACATTATAGCAAAAATTTCACGGTGACCTTCTTGCGATGGAATACTGGAGCTTGCAAAATCCTTAACTTCCTCAGATAATATCTCCAAAAATATAGTGATACAAGATCTGAAATTCGAACCCAAGGTTCAAAACGATTTCGTCTCAAATGGGTTTTTTTTGTATATTCTAAAACATCGCAGAAAAAAGGTTATAGCAAAAATTCCATGAAGATATGTTTGGAGCAGCGAAACCCTAGAATCCAAAGCTCTGATACCAAATGTTATGAAACCAGCTCACAAAAATATAGAAAAGATATATCAACACCTTAGAAATAAGCCTCTTCGAGGGGGAAACCTCCTTTACATTACACAAATGAATAATTCTTGGATGATACAAATGAGAATACCACCTTTCTATATAGGAGTCTAAGGGGTCATAATATAATCAAAGCATACATAACAATAATAATGTGAGGGCACAACAATAACAATAGTGGGCTTCTATGGTGTACAATAGTAACAATATGGGGATTACATGGGCACAAAAATATAATAAGGGGGTTGCACTAATAACAATAAGGGGTTACATTAGTAGTATA
>APFE030949664.1:0-13823 GCA_000404065.3 Pinus taeda | reverse complement strand
GATTTTTAAAAACTTACCACAGGGTTAAGAAGGAATTTTTTTGGGATGGCATTAAATCAGATATTCAAAAGTTTGTGGGGAATGTTTGGTTTGCCAACAAAATAAAGTTGAAACAATTAAGACACCAGGTCTATTACAACTTTTATCCATTCCAAGCCAACGTTGGGAGGAGGTTCCAATGGATTTTATCACAAGTTTATCCAAGTCTGAGGGAAAGAGTGTCATCATTTTGGTAGTTGACAGACTTACCAAGTACGCATAATTTTGTGCATTATCACATCCATTTAAAGTCAGTACAGTTTCTACTGCATTTATGGAAACAATTCAAAAGCTACATGGAAACCCAAAGATTATTGTAAGTTATAGAGATCCCATTTTCACTGGAAATTTTTGGACAGAATTATTTTCTTATCTTGGTACTCAGTTAGCTCATAGCTCATCTTATCATCCTCAATCTGATGGGAAAATTGAGATAGTAAACAAATGTTTGGAAGGATATCTTCGTTACTTTGTATCTGATAAACAGACACAATGGGTCAAATGGTTGCCTCTGACTGAATGGTGGTATAACACTTCCTTGCATATTGCAGCAAAAATGACCCCATTTATGGCACTTTATGGATATCATCCACCTCCCATCACATCATATTTAAGAGAAAATCCCAAGGTTCAAGCAGTGGAAGATCACATCGAGCATCGACAACAAGTTATCCAACTCTTAAAGGATACCTCACCTTGGAGCAGAATAGAATGAAACAACAAACAGATCAACATCACAGAGAAAGAAGTTTTGATGTAGGTGATTGGGTATTCCTACGTCTACAACCATATAAACAAATGTCCCTCAAGCAAGCTAAGAAGGATAATAAATTATCACCAAAGTATTATGGTCCATACAAGGTGTTGCAAAAGATAGGTAATACAAATGCGAGCTTCCTGCAGCTTCCCAAGTGCACCCAATTTTCCATGTTTCATGCTCCCAATTCAAAAAATATTGTCAAAATTTGATGAGGAAGGAAAAATCATATTGAAACCTGAAGCAGTCACAAAAAAAAAGAACTCAGCAGCTACTAAATCGATCAATTTCAGAGTAACTCATCAAGTGGAAGAACTTACCTACTGAAGGTTCCACATGGGAGGATGAGAATTTTATACAAAAACATCCAGAACTACTCAAGCATTAAGGACAACACTTTTTGAAGGAGAGGGGCATGTTAGGTCCCAATAATACTAGTGATGCCCCCACTACTATTGTCATTGTGGCTCTTATTGTTATTGTTGTGCCCCATAGAAGCCCAGTATTGTTATTTTTGTGCCCTTATATTATTATTGTTATGTCGACTTTGGTTGTATTGTGATTCATTAGACCCCTATATATAGAAAGGAGGTTTTTTCATTTGTATCATCTAGGAATTGTTCATTTGTGTAATGTAAAGGAGGTTTCCCCCTCAAAGAGGCTTATTTCTAAGTCGTTGATCTATCTTTTCTATCTTTTTGTGAGCTGGTTTCATAACAGAGGATGTCATCCCATTGGAGCCATTGTTAGGGTCCTATAAATACAGTGATCAAGGTACGATTAACTATATATTTATCTCAATGGGATGTTGTAAATTATTTTTTCATTTTAAGTTGTTTTAGCTTTTGAAAAGAAAAGAAAAAATAAGAAAAATAGAAAAAGAAAAAGGAATTATGAAAATACAAAAATAAATAAAAATATAAAAAAAATAAAGGGTAATAAAACAAAATGTACAAAAAATGAATAAAAATAAAATCCCTAAAGGAGCACGCTAATTAAAATGTCGCCTTAATTTTTTTTATTATGTTTAATATTGATTAATTATCATTGGAATATGTTTAAAGTTATAAATAAGAAAAGATATGGTGTTTTGTCACTTCTGATAAAGTGTTAGCACCATTGAAAGGTTGAGGTCATCCCTGCCTGGATCAACCACGGGGGACGATGTTCACCCCCCCCCCCCCCTAGAGCTTCCGGGACTTAATGAGTGGAGGGGGTCAAAAAAATCTTTTATTAAAAATTGCAGAAAGCTACGTGGTAGATCCGCAGTGATTTCAGGGGAATCCCCCCTTTACCACTTACTGCCTATACCCCACCCGCGCGCCCCCCCCCCCCCAGGTGAAAACCACCACACGCTACCTCCTACCCTTGCCTACTCCCGCTCCATCCATGGCACGCCACCCGTCATCCATATCATATGACCATTAATTATTCAAATTTCTCACTAACAGTCATATGTACATTAGCCATTAAATTCTCCCACCAACATATAATGTCTTTAATTCCATGCTCCAAAACGGTAATATTTCCGTTAATCACCCCCATTTCTCACTTTAAAAATCTTGTATCACCTTGCATTATTTCCTTTCGCCAATTTTTTTATCCATGCAGGTTAAGATCTAAAGGTTTCCAAGTCCATAAGTGCTCTCGGAAATAGCATTCATCTCCTATAATCGATCAATTACAGCCTGGTAATATTGTTTTCACGAGCCTCCATTACAGTTGAATATGTCTTCTCATAAAGGAAATGGAAAGATGGTTGTTGAGAGTCCCATTTTTCCTCCTGTTCATAATTTAGATGAATTCCCTTTGGTCGACACACAGTAAAAAATAATAGAAACCTAGTGTGAGTTCAACTTGTATGAGCTTCATAACTAGGCAAATAAAAGATATTTAGACAATACTGATGAATTGAATTTCTGGGAGTCATTCTTACCTCAATTTATTTTTCCCTAGACTCATATTTTCCAAGAATTTGTTACATGGTGTCATTTTAGGTATCTCCCTAGCCAGCAAGTTGTGATCACTCAAAATAATGAAATTTTATTCTCAATTGCACTTGAGGCCATTAGCCGAGCTGTTAAGATTATTCCCCAAGCTCCCTTACATCCTTTTTCCACTAATTCACTCAAGGAAATATACCATAAGCTTACATTTTGTCAACGAGCCCATATATTTGAGTCTTTTCTACTTGAGAATTCTGAATTGCCCAGACATAATCCCCCATATTATGCTTTTATTTTTCGTGAAATTTCAAGGCACGCTATTTCTATGGTTACTTGCCTATTAGGTTATCCCATAGATCAATGAGTAGATGAAGTAGTGTTAGGATTTTTGTTAGTGTTTTCAATGGGTTAAAAGCCATCAGTTATTTTTAACTACAATCAATACCTATCAAATTCTATTCATGATTAATTTCTGAACTTTAAAGTTGAAGGTGCATTCAAACACCAGCCAATCCCCGTATATTTGATGTTGTTCTATCGAGCAGATAGGTTCAAATTTCGGTTGCATAAGATGAATGAACAGGGAATACCAATATCAATTATTCGATGGACTTCCTTAGTTAGAAATAATTCAGAAGAATATTCATTTAGCAATTATGTAGATCAATTTTTGCATGTATCCTTCTGTCTTCTTAGCAGCAATATTATACCTATCATTTCACCAGAAATCAAAAGAGTGTTGCATCTCACAAAACATGCCAAGGTTAGAGGCTGGTATCTTTACCAGAATTATACAGAAATTCGAATTTATGGATGTGAACTCCCTTACTACAAGTTTCCAGTTTTTTTGTCGGTTATGATTTTTGCCTTGGAGTATATCAGGAAAATGTTAAATATGGATGACCTACATTTTGTGTCAAGAAAGCAAAAAAAACAGTTTAAACTGAAGGCACATATTGGTCCTTACATTGTTAACACCAGAGCAACAGAAAAGGAAGTAGATGAATTACTAAAGAAGGTGAATTTCAAGTTGAGTTTTACATGGTCTTATGATTTGTTAGGGATAATTTCAAAACTGAGAGTTGAGTAGAAGACCACACCATATGCACATACACCTAGACCAGAAATAGAGTAGTATGCCAATAAAGAGGAGTGGATAGAGAATACATTGCAAGAGGATGAAGAGAAAATTGTCAGTCAAACATCTCTACAAACTCCTATTTCAAAGGACAAAGAAGTCAAGAGATCAAGGGAATGTATGTCTCCTACAGATTCAGGGTCTCAAGCTGCAAACTTTTGTGTTTTCAAGAGGAGAAAGAAAGATCCAAAGACAAATACTAAGAGTGATACTAAAATTGATACTCAGGTAATAAATATTAAAGATGAATCATCATAAGAAAAGGGCTCACAGGAGCAAGCCATAGTTGTTTTAATAGGTCTTCCCACCACTTCATTCCCATATGTTGAGGAGACAATAGAGTCGCCTATGTCTTCTACATCCGAAATTGCAACACAACAAAAAAAAAATCTTGGTACAAGGAGATTAAGAAGAAGAATGAAGCAATTAAGGTTACTACATACATAGAATTTCGAAAGTAGACTTCTACTACTCAACACAGGTTATTGTCTGCACTTGACACAAAGAAGGGATAGTTCCAATTAGCATTCTTGGAACCTACAGTTTTAGTCGCTAAAGGTGTAGAATACTACAAAGCCCCAGTCTTTCCTTTTGATACCAAGAAGATTCATGCAATCCACCAGATTTATTTGCACAAATAGGCCGGTGAAATGATATACTCAACTTTAAAAAGTTCAGCCATGGCATCTTCCAAGTTGTAGGCGTCTAAACAACACTCATTCACAGCTAAATATAGAGCGAATGTCATCCTTGTCCAAAGACACTAGAAATAGACCTCTTGAGGATTTGGTAATTAAACTAGGATATGATCCTAGTGACATCAAAGTAGCCCAGGAGATGATCAAAAATAAAAATGCAGATATTCAAACTCTAAGAAAATAGCTCAAGCTCCCAACTACAGAGCATCCACGGACCAAAGAAATCACTCGGCTGGAGACAAAGAAGGAAAATTTGTTCAGGTTGATAGTTGAACAAAATATTCAAATTCAGAAGATGGAGATAGACATGGAGGCACTTCTGAAAGAAAAGGAAATCTTAGCAACTACAGGTACACCAGCATAGAAAATAGTAGCAACAACTTCAACAGAAAGGGTAGAAACATCCATTATAGATTCTTCTAAAAAGTTAGTAACATCTTTAGGAGATTTATCATTAACTAACCAAGAAAATGAGAGATCGTTAGCATCATTGAGAAAAATGGAGGAGAATAAAATCAAGGCTGACAATGCATAGTTAGCAGAAGTGTAGAAAAATTTCAAGTTGAATCAACAGATTGCAAAGTATGAAAATCAATGTTTGACAACTCAGATGTCTACAGAGGCCAAACAAAGTATATAGCATAACATTAATGTAAATATTACAAAGTTGTGGCCCTCATTTCAGATTATATTTGAGCAAGAGGAACTAGTACAAAATGTTAATGTAGCATTTGAACAAACAAAAGTTGAAATTGAACACAGACCATCAGAAGCACACAGAACTATCAAGATGTTGAACTCCAATACTAAGGATGAGTTCGAAGAACTCCAAATTCAAGACAGAACAGGCACAGTCATGGAAGCAAAGACACTTTTAACAAAGAAGAATCTTATAATATAGTTAGAAAACAAATGCAAAGAGTTAGAACTTCATGTGAAAATATTTAATAGAAATTTTAATTTATTGCAAGAGAGAGGGCTTCCAAATTTGAAAGCCTTTAATGGAAAATTGATTCCATTAGAGAACCATCAAAAACAGTTGTGCAACATAGTTGTAGATACTTCTAAATTTACAAAAGTTAGAGGAACTAACTGGAGAATATTTCCTGGAATGCCTACAATATGACCTCTACATTCAACATGAATTCCACCATTTGTTTCTCAATAAGCCAACTTTTTAAACATACACAGAAGTAGATGAAAGATTTTGAAGCATGGTGAATTTCACCATTCCTAGTGAAGAACGGATGGGATAAAATTTTGGATCTTGTTGAGTGAAATCAAACAGAAATCCTACAGATTGGGAGTGGTCAAACAAAAGAAGTAGAAATGTAGCTACATTCAACAACAACGCTCCTCGAAGTGTGAACAGAACATCTGAATTAGTCCAATATTACTATTATTTTGTTCTATTTTTTTAAATATCTACATCTTCTGATATATATAATATTTTGTAAATAATTTTATTTTGAAGTTTGAATTTAGGTCAAGACATACTCTATAACTATTTTGTAAAAATATTGAGAAAGGGTTGGATTATGTAAAAGAGAATATCTTTCTTCATTTGTAAGTTGTGAACTTTATTTTGAAGTAATCAATTCAGAAATATAGAGGCAATATTGTTCCACGATTATTGTGTTATTTCCTGGTTGTTGTAAGAAGATTGAGAGTTGAATTTACTCAAAGTACTTTTCTCTGGCTTGTTAAACAATCTTAATGTTTTCCTTCTGAGATTAAATATAAAATTCATTTAAGTATGCTTTATATTTAATTGATTCTTACCTTATATTCAACTTTTTCATACCACACATACTTCACAAGATCTAGGAGTTTGCCTATCTCAGCCTATTTTAGCTACTCTATTTATTTGTGATTAATCACTGAAGATTTTTTATGACTCTATGCCCAATGGAATTTTCTTTCATTCTACAACCAAAACTTTAAAAAACCTATCTTGACCTTTCATATATAGCCTAAGATCTAAATTGTAAAAATCAAATCATACAGAGAAAGCCCTCTCTGAAGCTGGAAGGGCTAGATCCTGGCTTTAAAAGTGGTTTGTGGTTACCTATGGAGTTTCATTTTCAACCTAGGAAAACTATGGAGTGATAACAAGTACTAAGAAGATATGTGCCATAGAAGGTGGGGTGTTTGTTCCTAGTACATCCTAATCCAATTTCTAATGCCATTTTTTCTTCACTCCATTTTCTTTTAGGATGGATTGTTGGTATAAATCAATGTTTGGACATGTAGAGTCAAGAAAAAAATATATCTCATAGTCGACATCCTTCTTTAAAAGTAACCCTTTAGGTTCCTGGAACACTTCTTTTTACACTCTAAAAATCTCTTCCAATTGGTTTTTCTACTCTTTACTACAACCCTCCAATGATGCATGGTACAACAAAATCTAGCACCATAGTGCGAAGTGTCACTAGATGACCTAGACAATGACCAACAATGGAGTGTCACCATTGTCACTTTAGTAAATACTCTCTTTGTTTTATCGTAAGATGGATATACAACATAAGGGAAGCTTCCCTAATATATCTTATGGATCAAATGACTTAATAAAACCATGTTAATAGTCCCCTAAGGGTTCTATTTCAACTACTACCAATATAGGAGATCAAGTAGTTAGGGTTTATGGTAGATTTTGAATGTAATTTCTAGATTTGAGTTCAAAGGGATATATGGCTCTTCTAGAGCCTTACATCAACCAATAAAGGTTCAACTGAGGTTCCAAAACACACATAATCAAGAAATCAACTTTAGCTAAAGTAAACTAACATGTGAAATAAAAAATTGCAACAATCAACTAGTTTATAACATTAGGAAATATAGCCTCAAATACTATGATAATAAAGTGAAAATTGAGGGCTAAATAAGAGTAAACAAGAGAATTAATTGCCATTTGTATGGTTAAAATGAATATAATAATTGTTGAAACCCTAGATGTTGACCCTAATTTATGCGTGGAGAATATACTTAAAATGACATTTTTTCCTTTTTCTATTAAAAAATTTGAGGTCAAAAATGGGCCTCAAAACAAAAACGTACAACAAAAATCAACTTTATAAGAAACAATGGGATTCAATATTATGATGTCAACCATGGGGGATGATTCACCATTTCTTGAGTAAAAATATAAAAAATAAAAACTATTTTTTCAACTCATATTTTCAACTTATCTCTCTATGATTTAACTCAAATTTTGAGTGGGAGCACTTGTTGGATGTGGAACTTAATTTTTCATCCAAGGAGAACCCATGTTGCATACTTTTGCAATCATGGTTTTCGTGTATTTCACATTTTTTGTGTACTATGGTTTATCAAAAGTATGCAACATGGGTACTCATTGGATGCATAATTAAATTCTACATCCAATGAGTGTTCCCGATTAAAATTTGAGTAAAATCATAGGGATATAAGTTGAAAAAGTAGTTTTTTTCTTTTTTCCCTCCAAAAGATGATAAGTTAATCTAATCCATTTTATTATTTCCTCGATTATTTTATAATATTCCTTAGAAGTCCCATTTTAGACCTCAAAATTTTTCTACTGAGTATATTTCAAACAATTTTTAACCTTAGCACAATAACATCTAAGAAAAGAAATGCTAAAAATATATTGTTTTGTTGTGACTAAATCCTAATTTACCCTAAAACAAGTAAAGAAAATGTCTTTTAATAGATTAAGAGATTGACAAAAAGAAGTTACGACTAGTTCCTTTTTCAATCTAGGGTTAACGGAGTCTAGGATCATCAAATATAAAAATATTGGAGTATATTCAAGTATCAAAAACCTAAGGTAAATCCATTCACTTATACCTAGAGTTTAAACCAAGGCTCTCAATCTTCAAAGGTGATATATGTGAAGGATCCCACTTGTTACTTCCTCAAATTCTTGGAAGAAGGGTTTTTATACAAGGGATAATGAAAGTAAAATACTATGACCACTTGCTCTATACTTAATCCCCATTATCCATAAACCATAATCAAGATATAAGAAGTCTAATTACTAGGTTTACTAATGAGTGATCCAATATTCACAATAATCCATCCCTAAAAAGAGTGGAAAACCCACAAGTCCCCAAGGAAAGTCACTCAACTAGTGCTCCATAGTGAATCAGAGAAGAAATGTAATCCAAGAGAAGTGTTATCTCTCAAGTGTGCAATGATCAAATGAAGTATAGTGCCCCCTTATTTATACTATGGAAACCAAGAAATTAGCATAATCTAAGATTAAAAGCTCTAGAAACATAACAAAATCATTATATAAGATGGATAGATCTTAAGATAACCCCCAAAATAACCTCAAATATAAAAATATAATGAAAAAGTGCCTTTGAAAGGTCACGCATGTGTGTAAAGGCGTCAAAAGGGTGACATTATCTACAAAGGACATGTCTCACCCCAAAAGGTGTAATGAATCATCAAAGGGGCTTGTCTCCTCATCCAAAGGTAATGTTTCATCATAAAAAAAGTGCCTCATCAAGCCCAATGTCATTCATCCAAGGCCTCACGTCACGCACAAGGTATCACATCATCTCATATGTGCAATGTCTCAGCTCAAAAAGGAAACGACAAAGGTATGAAGGATGGAGGAGTGTTTATAGAAGTGTGAGCTAAGTCATCGTCAAGCTTAATTCCTATCATCAAGTGCCCAACATACATCATATTGTTGAGCCATAATTTGGGAATCCTTTTTGCATAATTTTGACACTCTTCCATGCACCCTTTACCTACCTTTTAAGTGATTTCCACCCTTTTGTGATTAAAATGGCCTTTTAGCAGAAGGTATCTATTATTTTATAGTTTTCCATCTTTCGTTAGCTATTAGGTGGTAATTAGAGTAAATTATGTACTTACAACAATTGGAAATATGTTATGGTTTTCTATGTAGTAGGCAAGTTATAAGGATTTTGCAACTGAACTATGAACCAGTTGTGAGAAATCTACAATATTCTTGTAGGAGACTTGTCAGCTATATACAAAAATCTCGTAACCAAACTATTACTTAGAGACAAGAAACCTACAACAGATCCATAACCTGATTCTTAACATGAACCCTTGAGAAAGTCATTGCTAGAAAACCATGAACAAAAAAACCATGAATCTAACCACCTCCAACTTGGGCCTATGGAACCAAAATAAAGATAGATAGGACTAAGGGGTATGTTAGAGAATCATGGGAGAAAATACCTTGAATCTAGACAAGTAGTGGGTATGCTTAGGTGTAATATTGTTCAATAATAGAGTCATGGGTCAATAGGTCTAAAACAAGTTGCATTGATTGTAAGAAAAGACAACTAGTTTATATTAAGATCACTTCACTAATTGTAAGTGCTCTTAATTTAGATCGAGGAGGATCACTATATAAGAAGAAATACACTTTCTTTAAGGGGGAGATAGAGAATTTATGTTGCTACTCTTTTGCTTTGTATTTTGATTCCATGTAATTCAAATACCCATGTAAGTGTGATGCAATTGTTGTTGTTTATGTGAATGTGAATTTGGTAAACTAAAAATTGTAGTTTTTATCAGTGCCTTGTCCAAGGAGGAAGATCCCCCTCCATAAGACATCTATTGTTATATTATTTAGGTTTCATAGATTTTAGTATCACATTTGATTGTGTTTTGAGAAGTTTTATTATTTAACACTATTGTAGATTGTAACCACTATGTTTTAGATTTTTTCTTTGTCATCTGATTAGATCTTGGATATTTTAATAATCAAATTTCTCTAGAGTTTTTTCCTATATAGGTTGATGATGAGAGCTTAATTAAGCTATCTTTTCTTTAGAAGGTTATTGTTGAGATTTGATTGTGTGAATTCGTTAATTATCAGTGTATCAACCTAGATTATTACTACAAATAGACATCAATTGATCTAGATTAGATCATTATATTATTTGTCATTCATCTCAATGGTTAGAGTGGAAAAAATGGAGGAATCAGCTCACATATGACCATATTTATCAATGGGACCCATTTTGGCAAATTTGGGTATGAAACCTTTTAGGAGTATTTTGAGGCATTAAATGAAATTTTTTGGGGGTTAAAATTTACCGCTTAAGCATGCACATTTTTGTGTTATTCTACATAGGGATAAATTTCCAAAATTACAATAATATCCTTAATCTGAGTCTATATACAAAATTCATGCCACTCAAAAGTTGACCTTCCTATTTTGACCAACATAATTTGAGAGGAAGGCATGTTAGCCCCCATTATCCAAGGAAAAGGGGCTAGCCACATGGTCTCGATAAGGAAGACTCTAGAAGAGTCCATATTGTAATTATAGTTAAGATTTGAAATATTCAAACTTAACTACTAGTAGGCTATCTTGTTGTGTTATAACTGGGCTACTAGGTGGAAAATGGTTTTCATTCTATTTGAGTATATTTTGTTCCATAGATGATAAAAGTAGCCATGAGTAGAAATGGAAAGAGAAGACAAAGAGGATTTGTGCACTATATCATCCCATGGGCCAAAGGCCTCACTTATTTATAATTGCATCCATTTTCCACTTAGAGAAAGGGAGAAAAACAGCCTCACCTTCCGGTTGGGTTTTCTCTCGAGATGGTTTCCCAAGTTATATCTTGTATAAATTTGTGGTTTATGAGTTTTATTCATTGCTCTCTATCTTTTGCATAATTATAATTTGCATGAATATGCAATAAATTGTAATTAACATATCCATGAATCTAAGGTGAAATAAACCTTCATAGTGTATATTTCTGATTTTAAGCTTAATTTTATCAGATTTATTGTGATGAACTATCCAGTGCAATATCCTCCATAGTTTGCGGATCATATTGGTATCAAAGAAGTTTATTTGGATATATTTGTGGGGAGTTGTATGTTGTGAATTAAATTCATATAAAAATAATAAATATAAATATAAATATAATTAATATACTAATGGTTAGTTAGTTAGTAATGAAGAGGCATGTCTTATATACATGATCATTCATGAAAGGGCACCTACCTAGGGTATATAAGCAATCCCTCATTCTCATTTGTAATCATCTCATACCTTACATCAATTCAATATACAATAAGCAATATACAATTACATGTCTTACAATGGACATTTATGTCTTTGAAATATTTTAAATACTTCTATTGCATATACGAATTTTGGTCATTACATTGATATCAGAGTCACATTGGTTGATCATCGGAGCTTTGGCCATCAACCTCCCGTCAACCTTGTGTTGTGTAATTGAAGTATTTCACTCAAAGATTGGAGATTCTCCATATCGCCATTTAGACCTTTGGCCCCAAAAAATTAAATAAATAAAAAGGCCTTTGGCCATTGACATTTAAATTATTCTAGTAAAAAGAAATATAGTCTTATGTAAATTTTGAAGGAGAACATTCCTATATATAAAAAGTTCTACATTATTGATAAAAAAGTGCATGATAAATTCAAAACAGAATCTTTCCAAATAGCTTTAAAACTATACGTAAGAGAAGGAAGAGTAAATGGGATTATCTTGATTCTTCAATAAGTAGTTTACAAGTTCGTGGTTTTAGAAACCCATGGTAATTGCCCATGGTATTTTAAAGGTAAAAGAAGAACAAAAGGAATACAAAACCTCTCTATGTGAACGAAAATTTTACTTTTACGTAGAGAAAATCAACCAAGTCAAAGGCACATAAGTGGAAATATATTTTATATTATACCCAAAAGAGGTGAATAACCACATTTCACTAGGGTTGTGACTTTCCAAAAAGAAAAAGAAACAGAAAAATGTTATATAATTTTATAGAATAAAAAAATTACAAAAAAATATAAGAAAAAAGGAGTTTAAGAAAAACAATTGTTGAGAATATATATATATATAACACCAAGGAAGGTTATCAAGTCAATAAAAATGGAGCCTAATTCGAAAATAATGAAGGACATAGTGAAGATGAGTCCCACACAACAATCACTATTTTGGACTAAATGTCCAAGTTTCCTAGACGAAATTGGAATTGGATATACATATATTCAAAAAAGTGCAATTTATGTTGTCCAAGGTGTGGATGATTATTTAGTAGAAAAGAACATCAATATAGTGAGAAGTTGCAAATAAAATGATAAAAGGAAGAAATCACAAAATGTCAACAAAACAACGAAGCATCAGAGAATAAATATAAAGATCTCGAAGATCAGTTTCATAAAAAATCAACAAAAAGCAACAAAGAAATTTGTCGTCGAAGGGACCACAATGAGAAATTACTCTACAGATAAAAAAGTCAAGGTTAAGAAACAAGACTTAACAAGAAAAATGTGGAAAGTTTTGGGAGAAGGACTAAAGGAGAGGATCTAATCTAATAGTATACGATAAGTATAATACCTATTCATATATTATATATTTAGTAGAATGTTATTAATATAAGCTTATACTTATATATATATATATATATATTATATATATATATATATCTTATATTATATATATATAGTTATCTCGTGCCTAAAACCTTTAATCAAAAATTATTAGAGCAAATAAAAAATTTAAAAGATAAAGAGAAAGATACTAATGACAAAGTCAACAATTCAGAAAATGGTGAACTTTCACAACTAATGAATCATAACCAAGCCTTACACAAATAGCGAATCTTAAAAGTGACAAGAAATCACTAAATGACAAGTTAGAAAAACTTCAAGAAGTAGTATCGAAGTCTCCAGTCGTTTCAGTCCAAGTTGAAAATAAAGAAATAAATATCGATCTAGTTAAAATTGTATCTCAAGCAAAGGATAAACCTACTAAAGTGAAGACACATGAAAAAGTTGTAGTTCAAATGGTGGACATTCCAAATGAATATTCAATAGCCAACTCAACAACAACAATGCCTGCAGCAAATTAGGAAATAACCACTAACATGATAAGAGAAATTCCAACCAGAAGAACTATGTATCGACATCTGAATCAAAAGAGCTGAATTTCCAATCAATCTACGTACCAGTATCACTCAGAATATAAACGACAAATTTATGTTCCCAAGAATACTGAATTTTACAAAATCCAGTCCTACAATAACTATTCATCAAAAATTTTCATAGATCAGAAGATTCCACAGAAGAATAATCTAGGATGGTCTGATTTGTTCTCAGTATGAAACTTTGTTTATCACTCAGAACATTATATCATCTTGTGTCAACGACGATGAAAGTTAAGAGATGAGAAGATATTCTCTGTAAGCTTTGAAGACAAAGCTTCTTGAAGAGACATAAAATGTTATGAATATAA
>APFE030949660.1:0-11412 GCA_000404065.3 Pinus taeda | reverse complement strand
TGAATATCATTTACAAATGAGAACGAGAGGCTTGCTTATATACCAAGCAAGTGTCTCTTCATAAAGAGTCATGTCTTATTAAACATGCCTCTTCAACCTAATTGCTAGCTTAACTAACTATTATTTATGATTATTATATTTTACATTCTATTTATATTATTTATATATTTTATTCGTTACAGTGTGTTGAGCCAATTTATGGCGAAACCGCTTGAAAGTCATTGGAATGCAGCAAAAAGCGTGTTGAGGTATCTTTGTGGTACTATTCATTTTGGTATTTTATACACTGATGTATCTGATGTTACTCTAGCAGGTTTTTCAAACTCAGACTGGGCAGGAAACCTGGATGATCGGAGGTCCATCACAGGTTATGCATTCAACATAGGTTCCGAGGTCATAGCATGGAGCAGCAAGAAACAGAGTATTGTAGCTTTGTCATCATGTGAAGCTGAGTATCAAGCATTGTGTGCAGCAACATGTGAAGCAATCTGGTTGAGGAGACTTCTCAAAGATGCAGGAAAAGAACAGAAGCAACCCACTTCTATCAAAAGCGACAACGAGAGCACCATCAAATTAGCATACAATCCAGTGTTTCACAAAAACACCCAAGCATTAAGCACCAGTTCCATTTTGTTAGAGAGAAATTACAATCAAATGGAAATTGCTGTTTTGAATATTGTAAACTGTGACAATGTGGCTGACATTTTTTACAAAAGCCTCTTGCAATCGAGTGAAATTTGAATGTTTTTTAGAAAGATGCTAGCAGATCGGGAGAACCCTTTCTCACTTAAGGGGGGGAGTTGAGAATAATTAATATTCTTTTGATATTAATGGAGAAAATGGTTACATTGTTGTAACTTTCTCCCTAGTTTAGGATTAGTTCCTATAGTTATGGGGTTTGGGTAAAACTTCCTATTTCCTAGTATTGTATTTAATGATGCAATCTTTTGATTGAATTGTAATAGAGTGAACGAGAGACATCTCTCAAGTTTTGTGATTGTAGTCTCCAGGGGCAGGCCACACCTGAGAGCTACATCTCTTTCTTTTCAATTCAGTGTATATTTTATCTTGTTTTTGTCATAGAATTATATTGTTTGTAAGCTAGTTTGCTGATATAAACTACTAAGCTTACATTTAGAATGAGGCAGATGCCTAATAGGTTAGAAAACTGAAAATCTATAAACATATCATATGACCCAATAACACCCAAACTTCCATCCAAACCATAGCAGACATCATATCCCATGAGATTCTAAGAAAAAAGAGTAATGATAAATATTTCTTCAATCTTTTCAATTTGCAAATGATAAAAATTTCTTCAATCTTTTCAATTTTCAATGATAAGAGTTTCTTCCATCTTTGCAATTTGCAATGTAATACTCCGTTAGTTGTTAAAGCCCAAACAGCTCAAACTTTTCTGTGAGAGGAAAAAAAGAGGCTATAATATGTTACAGAAATATATCCTCATATATCACAACGACATAATATTTTGGATGGCCTAAAATTTGATAGCACGGTTTGTTATATGTGATTTCCATTCTTTAGATGCTCAAGTCAGTCCGAAAAAATATCCTACAAACTACACATCTTGCAAACTAATCAATGCTCTGATCATCCCAAGCTAGGATCAAAAATCACTGAAATGTGACAAGTAGTACTTCATCTTTGAAGATTGCAGACTCGTGATCTGAGATACCTTGCACCTCAGAGCCAAGCAAATGAGCAATTTGCTTCTCTTTGTGGCACAGAAATCTTGAAATGCTAAACTCAATAAACATGCCTCTGATACATCTAAGATGTATCCAATTCTATGAGGTTACCATATGACCCCCATAATGAGGATACCAATGTTCTCACAACTTGGCCCATGGACAGTTTGATGCTTTGATCTGCTTTTGTTTATGGCTATCACAAATAGTTCTTCCTCTAGAATATGTCATTCCTCCGGCATAATTGTTTCTTCAACTTTCTGGAAAAAAGCTAGCATGCATCCATGCTCAGATCCACTGCTGCCGACAAGGCTACAAACACTACAGCATCCTCCATGTAGGTACCATGTCTCATTGCCAACTGGACCATAGGCTTACTGCACTTCCTTTCTCCTTGGACGGTCGAGCTCATCACAAAGCCACAGTAGAATTGGTAAGGCCACATGCTGAAACTAAACTCTCCACTGCTACGAGGGGTTGAAGCAGGGGAGTTAGATATAGGTGTGTCTGATTTGCCATGACCACTATCTATAAGAAACTTTCCACCCTTCTGAGCATTAATAATTGATTCTGCTAGCAGAAGCCCACTACCCATCCGAGCCAAACCACCACCTTCTGCCATAAGCTCAAATTTGCACCCCAATCCACCACTGCTCCCTCGTTCTCTCCAAGCTTTCAGGTGACCCCATGGTCTCCAACCATCTTCACCCGGGTGGTCAGGTCTGAGAATGAGCCAGGCACCAGGATTTGAGCGGCTTACACGATCAAAACCAGGTGAAGGAACAAAGGGTGTGACCATGGATGCAGCGACTATAGTGGAACCAGACAGATCGTGAGTCATTACTAACCATCCTTTGCGTTCCCTCCTCTCTTGTTCTCGGTCTTGAACGTTTCCGAATGGGCACAACCAATGTTTCTTATTGCTATTATCATATTGCATTAAACTGCAAAACAGAATAACAAAACCTAATCAAACATTGCACTTCCAACATAATCAAACCATTTCCCATCAAAATTGATTTAGAAAATTAACAGATTTTTTTACCCCAGATCTATATTTTTTTTAATGGCCTTCAAAGCCATCCTATACACCTTAAGGGATTTCATAAACACACCTTAGCAAGGTACAAAGTTACCACACTTTATGAGGCAAATCTCAGCAAACGAGGCCACTCTCTGAATTCGATCCCAGCAACAATCACCAACAAACCCCAATCGTTGAGCACGCAACTGATCCCTAGAGCTTAGAAAGCATAGCTTAGAAAGCGGAGTGAGTTTTCCAAGATGTTCTGGTTACTTGGTGAGCTGCAGAGGATGCCGGGTCGAATTGGTGAGGGAGCAGCGCGCAGGTTGTGTCCGAATTCAAATTCCATGGTGAATTAAGTCCCTGTGCGGCAAGACACGATGGAAACCGGAATGTATGTCAGGAACCTGTCAGTCTTGGACATTAATGCGGAGGGTGGCAGAGCTCGCGGAGGGTGGCGGAGAGCGGAGGAATTGCCGGCTGCCTGAGCTGTAAGTTTTTCCACACTGCAACGGAAACCAGACCATTCCTTCGCCTGGGTAGACTACTCCGATCGACACTGTCAATGGATTGAGACATGGCTCTTCACAGCAGCAACTTCCAGGGAACACCCATTGGATTGTCCATAGAAAACAAAAGAATCCCTTTTGCAACCATCGGGAAGCTCATCTTCACTCAGTTCGAGAGCTCGTTTGTTAGAATAGCGATTTTCCTTCCCATCTCAAGAGTGGCCGCAATCCCAGGTAACTCATTCTACATTTTCACCTTTATACAACTCATTTTGATTCTGTCCGAGATATAATCATCGGTATGCTTGCCTGGGCTACTACGCTAGGGATACTTCAGATCAAAAAGGAAGTATGCATTAAGACCATGGTTTGCAGGGTGCAAGATCACCATGGCTGCTAGTTATTGTGGCCATGGTTATTGGATGAAATTTTCTTCATAAAAATACGTATGAGCTTTTCAGGGGTCCCAGTCATTTGGCTGAAAATTTATTTGTGGCAGTAATAGGTTTTGTTTTTCACAGTTACTAGTCACGTGGTCGTGGTTAATTATTCTAGTTTTTCAAAGTAATCAGCCATACGACAATGCTTAACCTTTTTAAGTTTTCTTGGTTTTTCACAGTTACTAGTCACGTGGTCGTGGTTAACTATTCTGGTTTTTCAAAGTAATCAGCCATACGACAATGCTTAACCTTTTAAGATTTCTTGGTAAAAAAATAAATTAAGGCTAAGCCGAAAATCTATATTCATTTCCATAGATTAAGTTTTATTTTTTTAAGTTCAAAGGAAAAATATAACAAGAATATTATTTTATTTTATCATCCACCATTTTCTGTTAAGATGTTCCATTGTTTCCTTTGCATGGATTTATTTGGTAACACATATTATTTTATTTTTTTGGATTAATTATAATTTATTTTAATAATAAATCTGATATAGAAGGTATTAAATACGTTCCTCCAACTGCTTATAATTTTTTTAATTTAAAATTGGTTTTCTATTTTAATTTAAAAAAATTATTTCATTTATTTAAAATTTAACAAATAAATATAAAAATAATTTATTTATTTTTAAATATGTTTTTTATAATTAAAAGTTTTGGAAAAATAACTATAAAATGATTTTATTTAATTTTAGGAAGTTAGTTAATAAATTTTTTTTGGAAGTTAATTAAATTTAATTGATTAGAAAATAAAGACTATTTTATAAGAAAATTGGGTGCTTAGCTAAGCTAGTAACTTAAAATATTAAATTATTGACCATTGAAGTTATTTAAGAAATTAGTATTTTAAACATTTTCTAAAATTTTATTAATTGCAAATAGATAAAGTGATGAATGAATTTTTTATTCAAATTATAGAAATATGGAAAGTTTCTTGCATAAAAAATGGTGGGCAACTATCCACATGGCATTCTCTCTTGCAATGTTATAACAGAGTGAATTGTTTTTTTTTTAGATTTTCTAGTTTTTAATATAATTTTTATATCTCATAAATCTATTTAAAACCACATTTTTTTGAGAACCTTTAATAAATTTCATAAAATTTGTTTAAACAAATTCAAAGCTAATTGAAAGTCAAATTTCTTTAACCAAAATAAAAAACAATATATACTCTGCCTATAAAATAGCCATCCATAAATTTAATTAATTTTAATTTTATTCTTTTATTTTTAATTTTCAAAATTTATTCGAATTTAATACTTTTTTAGAACCTTTAATAAATTTCATAAAATCTGTTTAAACAATTTCAAAACTAATTGAAATTCAAATTTCTTTAAGCAAAAACAAAAAACAATATATACTATGCCTCTACTAGTATAAGAACATGACTATGACCATAATTTTCAACATGTGCATTAAATTTAAGGTAGAGTGCATTTATTAATGAAATAAAAAGTGTTAGGTTTATGGGTTGTGTTCATCATTCTAAACTATTTGGAGGAAATAAATTAAAAGAGGACACCACCTATCGTAAACTGTTTTCACCCCTACATTATTCATTTCCTATTTTCACCCTTACATTATTCATTTCAGTGTTTTGTTTAAATCACTTCACTTATTTGAGTTTATATATATTATATATATATATTATATATAATATATATATATATATATATATATATATATATATATATATATATTATTTGGAGCAAATAAATAAAAATAAGTCCACCCCCTAGATCTTTAATTATTTTTCAACCTTTTACATTATTCATGTGAGTGTTTTGTTTGTATGGATGTACTTCTTATATATATAATATATATATATATATATATATAGTGAGGGAGAATCATCCAAAGGTTGTCGATCTTTGAATATAGGATGACTAGTAATTTCTATTTAAGGAAAACATTGTCACCTAAAATAAATCCTTAGTGGTCCATAAGGGGATAGGCTTCCACTCTTGCCATATGCCTTTAGGTTTTGGGTCATTAATCTATTTCCTTACATTAAAGAAGATGAGTTATTAGCTAATCATAAGTAGTTTTAGGTCTTACTCAAGGACCATTTGGGAAATTTCATCCCTTATAGTATCCCCAAAATAGCTAGTATCCCTTGTGCTCCATCACTGATAATGCTAAATAGAGCTCATGTGGTATGAAGTATCCACCTCAACCTAGTTCCTTATATGAAGCTAGGATACTATACTCAATTGTAGTTTTAAAATGTGAAGCATTATCATAATTATTTTTAAAAAAATATGTGGAGCAATAAGGAGATTAAGAATAAAATAGAGTTGAATTACCTAAACGAAATCATCAACTTCAAGTTATAGGGTTCAAACTATATTCGTATGGTTGAAGGTTAGAACAAATTACTTTGGTTTATAAGAAATTAGGTATTGGAAAAGGCATAATACAACTTTACACAAACAACTCAAAGTGGTGAGAGAAATAATGTAGAGGATGAAAAAACTCTCTTCAAGGGTTGAAAAGGTTGGACGAGTTCTTGCAAGAAAAAAAAGAATGGATGAACAATTGGAGTTATCTTCTCAAAAATAAAGAAATGTGGACCACGCGGCTGAGATAATGCAAGATTCTATTATACCCAATATTGGTATGGAAATTTCATGCTATGCATTTTTTTACGTTAAATGCGATATATTATCATGTTCAATACATTTGCATAACTATATGAACTTTTGTTATTGTTACAGTTGAGGGACCCACATCTCACAACATTCCAAATTGTTGAATTCATTTATTTTATGAACATGCTATTGAAAAAAGATCTATCATTGCGAATACTACTTCAACCATTAACATCCCAATATCCTCCCCAAGGATGCTTCCCCCTATTGTACAACCAATTAAGATGTATCATCACCCACACCCACCACCATTTTCCTTCATAAATTCTTTCATGCCTATAACCACCTCTGTAATACCTTCCCAATGCTCACCCCTAACCTTTAGTCATCCACCATTCTCATTTCTTCAATCATCCACCCTTAACATTCCAATTTCCCCCGCTAGGTTAATCCCCTGGCCTACAGTGATTCCCATTATCGTACAACCGGTGGGGGTGTATCGTCACCCACACCCACTACCTTTTCCCTCTTTCACTTCCACCATGCCTTTATCCATCACCCCTGAACCATGCCTAAATCCGTCACCAAGTGCTCCACCATCTACCCAGGAATGGGTGTCTTCTCCATTGCCTCAGATCCTCATGGTGAGAATATGTATTTGATCAAAATATCATCATGAATTAATGAAATTGACTCTATGCCTTTCAATTTTTACAACTAACTGATTATTGTAATTTTTGCAGAGATATCAATTTGGAAATCCACTTGGGAGTGCCAAGAGGGACAAGGATGACTTATAGACCCATAATTTAGATCGATCATGATGTTGTTTTTCTGTTATGTCATTTATGGGCATGAGATTCCATTATCTATGTTGGAAAAGAAGTTCTATTTTGTAAGAAATAAAACTGTATAGTTGGACCAATTTTGAATAAAAATAGATAAATTTAAACTTGTGTTTATGACAACATTTTCATTGAATTTTAAATCCTTATGCGGATGCGATGTTATATTCTATCAATGTTACATTACTTTTGATGAATGTAGTTGTAATGGATTTTTCTTTTATTATTTACAAATTATCAAGTTTACAAGTTAAGTTACTTTTATATTTATATCTTATCTGATGTTGCATGCCTAGAAGAACACATCATTACCATGGATCGACCTCTTGTTTTAATAAATTAGGAGAAGACATGAAGTATAGGGCACGAAACGTATGTATCGAGGTTAGAGCTATGTACAACATCCGCATATGCGCATATCTTCCGTAAATGCATAGTTTTTTTCCGTATATGCATTTCTTTTTTTCGTATATGTACAGATACAAAAAATATGCAAATATACAAAAGTTTCACATATAAAAAAGATATACACATATACGGAAGTTGCACATATACAGAAGATGTGCACATATATAGAATTATGCGTATTTACGGAAGATTTGAACATATATATAAAGATATGTGTATTTACAAAAGAAGCATAGATTTTATATAAGGAGGTAGCACAACTTTATATATGGACATATCTTGTATCGCATATCTTCTATATGTGCACAACTTATATGTATGTGCATATTTTCCATATATGCACATAAGCAGAAGATCGAGATATATATGGAGGTTAAAGTTGAGTATATAAGAAGGTTGAAGTTATTCTCAACTTTTGTATATGTGCATATATAGAAACTACGTATATATAGAAGTTGTGCATATCTTCTGTATATGCACAACTTCTGTATATGCATATATCCTCTATATATGTGAAACTTCCATATATGCACATATACAAAAGCTAAGTATATAAAGAAGTTGTGCACAACTTCCATAATATGCATGCACAACAGTCATATATATGCTCAATTTCTCTCCCTATACATATCTTTCATATATGCAGAACTTTTATATGTGTGCATATTCTCTCTATATCCGTATCTTACGTATATTCACATATCTTCCGTATATATGCATATTCAGAATATATGCACATATACTTGAAACTTATGCACGTATACTTGAAACGTATATATGAAAGCTACACATATACGGAAGATATGTGAGTATATCATGTGCATGTGTAACTTCCACATATATGCATAACCTCCATATAGGCATATATGACAGCCTCCATATGCACATATCTTATGTGCCTATACTGAAGAATTGCATTTACAGAAGACATGCACATATATGGAGGCTAGAGTTCTGCACAACTTCTGTATATGCGCATATCTTCCGTATATGTGCATTTTTTTCGTATATGCAATTTTTTTTTCCATATATGTGCGTATCTTTTGTAAATGTGCATACATTCTATACAGTGCACAACCTTTGTATATGTTTATACACAGAAGTTGTGCGCATATGGAAAATACGCATATATATTGGAGTTGTGTATATATGAATGTTGCAGTTGTACATGTGTATGTGCATATATGAAAAATATGCACATATACAAAAACTTCACATATACGGAAGATATATGCATATACGGAAGTTGCGCATATATGGAAGATGTGCACATATACAAAATTTATGTGTATTTACGGAATATTTGAACATATATAGAAGATATGTGTATTTACGAAAGAAGCATAAATTTTATATACAGAGGTAGCACAACTTTTGTATATGTGCATATTTCGTATCGCATATCTTCCGTATGTGCAAAACTTATATGTATGTGCATATCTTCCGTATATGCACATAAACAGAAGATCCACATATATATGGAGGCTAAAGTTGAGTATATAAGAAGGTTGAAGTTATTCTCAACTTTTGTATATGCACATATATGGAAGCTACATATATATGGAAGTTGTGCATATCTTCCATATATGCACAACTTTTGTATATGCGTATATCCTCTATATATGTGAAACTTCTGTATATGCACATATACAAAAGCTAAGTATATAAAGCAGTTGTGCACAGCTTCCATAATATGCATACACAATAGTCCATATATATGCTCAACTTCTCTACCTGCACATAACTTCCGTATATGCAGGACTTTTATATGTGTGCATATTCTCTCTATATGTGTATCTTATGTATATTCACATATCTTCCGTATATACACATATTCAGAAGATATGCACATATACTTGAAACATATATATGAAAGCTACACATATACGGAAGATATGTGCATATATCATGTGCATGTGCAACTTCCGTATATACATATATCCTCCATATAGGCATATCTGATAGCCTCCATATGCGCATATCATATGTGCCTATACTGAAGAAGTGCATATACGGAAGACATGCACATATATGGAGGCTAGAGTTCTACACAACTTTTGTATATGCGCATATCTTCCGTATATGCGCATTTTTTCCGTATATGAAATTTTTTCCCATTTGTGTACATATCTTTTGTAAATGTGCATACCTTTTCTATAGTGCACAACCTATGTATATGCGTATACACAGAAGTTGTGCGCATATGGAAAATAAGCATATATATTGGAGTTATGTATATATGAAGGCTGTAGTTGTACATGTGTATGTACATATATGAAAAATATGCGCATATACAAAAGCTTCACATATACGAAAGATATACGCATATACGGAAGATGTGCACATATACAGAAGTTATGTGTATTTACGAAAGATTTGAAAATTTATAGAATATATGTGTATTTACAAAACAAACATAAATTTTATATACGGAGGTAGCACAACTTCTGTATATATGCATAGTCCATATCACATATCTTCCGTATGTACACAACTTATATGTATGTGCATATCTTCTGTGTATGCACATAAACAGAAGATCCACATATATATGGAGGTTAAAGTTGACTATATAAGAAGGTTGAAGTTATTCTCAACTTTTCTATATGCACATTGTTGGAAATAATACTGAGAGGGGGGGTGAATCAGTATTATCAGATCAGACAAAACTTTTCAATTTCATACTCAGATTCATATACGCTACTTCAATGAAGTGAACCAGCGTATACACGCGACTGTGTCTAAAGCAAATAGCGTATACCCAGAGATCTTATAATTCAGTTAGCTTAATCTTCAGTGAATGCATCAGAACATTATTAAGTATATTAACAGTAAACAGGTGCAGTATAACAGAACAGGACATCACACAAGAGCCACACACATGAACACCATGATATAAGGTGGAAACCCAATGTGGGTGAAAACCACCTGCTGCAATTCATTTCTTTCTTCTTTAATGAGAAACTTCTTTTACAATATACTGGTGCAGTCCTTTACCAGTATGCAGGCTACAACCTGCAGAGGGCTACAACCCTCTCTCGTTTTCCAACTACTTCTGGAAGGGAGCTACAACCCCCTCAGCTCTTGTACTAGCTGATCCATTTACTAGTACGTAGGTGCTGACCCTACAATCTTCAGGGACACGTTTCATCAATTTTCAGACTGGATCCAAGAGTACAAAACAAACATTACTGCAATACAATCATCAACTTAAACTTGCATCATAATTCATTAAACAACCCAATACTGAATCACTGAAACCCTGTCATTAAGAACACAGGACCCAAACCAGAGACCAGAACTCTGTAACAACCACCAGAATCAGCAGCAACCTGAGATATCAAACTTTATCATGCATACGCTACTGCACTTTACCGAAACCGCGTGTATACGCACTTTCTCCAAAGGAAACCCGCGTACAGATCTAGAAATGATTACTTATGCCTCCGCTGTCAGATCCGACCCTTGCCAAAATTCCCGAACAGACAACCAGCAATACCAGATCCTCTCACTTCGTCAGACACCCAATACGCCCACTTTGCCTAATGATCTTCTCCTTATATAGCCTTAGGCCTTGCTTAATACCATGGTCCAAAACCATAACAAACCAATACCATCAACTTCGAAACTAGGGATCAACATGTCCGTCGAGACACCATGGTCCAAAACCATAGGCACAACTTCCAAGGACTAACTGCCACGGACCAAAGGTACTTTTCACATGTACGCGCTTTTACTAAATCCAACCTGCGTGTATACGCGGATTCTCCTTGATGAACCTACGTATATCTCTTTCTTGTCCTGTTGTACCGAGATCTGTCCTCTGATTAAGTTGCCATCACCTGTACCAACCTCTGAGTGAGTTGCCATCAAGGACAACACTTGAA
>APFE030949649.1:11163-51926 GCA_000404065.3 Pinus taeda | reverse complement strand
TATGAAATCCAATGAGGCCGGAACCACTCTCAAACATCCTGAGTCATTTCATGGTAATGTTAAAAATTTCAGTAAAAGGATGAAAATGAAGATTAAGGAGAATGCCACTTTTACTTAAAGAATTTAACATTACCATGAATAACATATCAATACTAGGGCCTAGACTTGATCATTAAGCTGCCAAAATGCTTGGCAAATGAAAATATGCGTGGCTGTAATGACCAAATGCAGCCTTTTCATACCCGTGTAGGTCACTTTTGTTGCCTAACGAGTCTTGGAAAACAGGACACGCTGCAAAATTGTGACACGACCTCGGATTCGACGAGTCAGGAAAGGACACAACGTGTCATGGTTTTTGGACACGAATTAGGGTAGAATCGCGTCGGACACGCTGGATTCGGGATTCGTGGGGCCTATAGGATGAATCCGATTATCTAGGTTAGCGTCGATTCCTGGCATTTCTTCGTATGACCAGGCAAAGATGTTGCAGAATTCTTGAAATAAGGCTTTATAAGTTTGAATCTCTTCTAAATAACAAGAAGCTCCTATGTGAATATTTTCAGTTATCCCCGGTTTGACTGAGATGTCTATGGGTATCGTTCCCGATATGTTCCCCAAATTATGTTTAGAATCAGAAGAAAGGGTAGATATTGGACATCTAGGATCACTAAGAGTCTCAGATGAAATCATAGATGAGAAATTATTCTCAATTTTGTCAAAAGATGACAAAAAGATTGAACGATGATCATTATCGTCCCATGGCATTTTGTCCAATGGCATAACTTACATAATCCCTTCATCAGTTAAAAAATCTGTGTTAAAAGGATCAAGCATAGAGATTGGTTCCAAGCGCGACAAATGAGAATATTCATCAATAATTGTATTCATTCGATAGTTTTCAGATGTTGATAAGTTGGAAAAGCACTTAATTGCCTCATAAGCCAACTTAAAAGGGCTATGAAGCATCTCACTGCCATATAAGACTAATTTTGATTCTTAAGGTACTTTCCACGGATCTCCCGATTCGAAAGTACTTGATGTAATCAAGTTAATCTGGGAATCATTATAAGGGAAATTGGGTGGAGGGAATGTGAAAGTTTCCATCAAAGATGAGTCTTTGAGAAGACGAACACCAACTTCTTCATGCAGAGTCGTTGATTTTCCAACAAAGGGCACACTACCAGTGGAATTAGGATATGAGGTATAGTAGGACAATTGATCTACCTTCACAATTCTTCCTTCGTGAAGAAACATGAGCATCCTAAAATATGACAAGACTACTACCACCATGGCATAAGTCCAGCTTCGACCAAGAGAAAGGTTATATTCAAGTTGAGCATCAAGAACCTCAACTTCTATGAAATTGTTTTACCCTCTAATGCGATTGATAAATCATTAAAAATACCGTAAGGACGAAAATCTCTTCCATCAAAGGCTTTCAAAATTGTGGGAGATTGATTGATTGTCGGAGAACCTAAAGATCTCCAACAGGTAATGGACATAATACATGTCGTTGCTCCTTCGTCGATCATTATTCGAAAAACTCATCGAGTTTTGACATGGACTAGTATCTGAAAATCCAGTTGGTGTGGGAGACGTGGGACATGATTCTCAAGATTGAAAACAATCAAATTGGAGTCATGAGGATCTACTGCTCCAATGGTTGATAATAATAACTTCCTTTGTGTTGGACAAGTCTGCAACACTTCCAAAGCCAGCATTGCCGAAGGTGACATAGCCAAATCTTTGACGATGTTATTGTTCTGAGCAGCCCTAGCATGAGGGTTAAAGGTTGACTTTCGAAGCATACCCTTAGGAGGTAGACGAATTATCATATCAGGATTTGGTTTTTCAACATGTAATGATTTAGAAGGAGGAGTAGATGTGAAAGTTTGACTAACTAGACTGGAGTCATCTCCATCTTCAACAAGACTCTTTGATGCATAATCTTTGGATGTCGTTACTACCATAACTTTGGAAGACATCATCATGATATCTGCAGATGTGGATGAGGAGGATTGGTCATGAGAAACCATTTTTCTACCTTGAGGAGGAAAGGAGTCCTTCAAAACAGCAAGAGTGGGTGAACCTTTTATAAATTTAGAAACTTTGGCACGATGTGGGCACTCCGTGGTGTAATGATCTTCATCACAAATTAGGCAAGGATAACGAGGTTTCTTCTTTTCATCATACGTCTCGTTCTTGTTCGATTTCTCCTTTAGAGTGAGTGTCTTGTTTAGCTTTCCCTTTTCCCTTTTTCTTATTTTCGAATTGCTTACCTTTGCTAGTAGATGATTCTACCGCGTTAATCTCCGAAGTAATTTCAGGAGAATGATCTTCTTCAGGTGAATCAGATAGAGCCAAAATCCGAGTTTTTTAGAATTCTTCTTTTTATTCTTAGATTTTTGGCTCACAAAACCAATTATACCATCAGTGGCATGTGATCCTGTAAGGGATGGATTAGCTTGACCAGGGCGAGGTAAATCTAGGGTCCTTTCATACAGAGTACCAGACTGAGTATAAAAACAAGATCAAGGTATTGAGCACGAGAAATTACTTGCTCCTTAGTTACAACACCTCCTTTGGAAACATCTTCAGTTATTACTGGTAAAAGAGATTTTATGAACCATTCGGCCAAAATTTGGTCTGGAATGTAAACTTTAACCAAACGACATCTTCTTCTCCATTCATGAATGTGATCTGAGGTATGGGTTGATGTTGGCTATTTTAAAGAGGTTAAAAGTTCAGTTCCATTATCATATCAAATGGGCAAACGAAAATGGGTCAAAAAAGTTGTAGCAAGGGCTTTAAATGTACTAAAGGAAGCTCACGATAATTCTACATACCATTTGGCTACCGAACCAATTAAGGTACGTTGAAAAAGTCATAATCTAATAGAATCATTGATTAATGAGTTCCGTCATAACATGATTTGATGGGTCTTCCCCCGACTTACCTTCAAACTTAGGGATGTCACTGGGCAACTTAGTAGAAATGGCTGGCCAAAATGGTAAATAAAGAAGAGGATCATTAGTTAATCAAGAGAGGTCAGGCAAATCCAAAGCTGCAATGAAAGGAAACTGGCAGTTAGGATCCTGAGGTGTATATTGATAACCCTGAGGGACGAGTCCTATACCAGGAGGAGGATACCCAAGATATCCTGGAATAGCCTAAGAAGTTGGAATCTGCATACCTCCTGGATATCCAGGATGAGTCATACCGTATTGCGGTTGCATAGGTACTTGAAACGTATGACGTGGGTACGATTGATTCTGAAATGAAGGACTCTGACCCATTTGACCTTGAATGAACTGTCCTTGAAAGGGTTGATTTTGCAAAGGTTTCCCTTGAAACGACACTTGCATATATGGAAAACTAGGCTGTACAACAGGTATTTGGGGTATGGACGGAATTGTAGGAATAGATTGAACATCAGATACCTGAGCAATAGATTGAACAGGTGGTTGCACCGTTACTTGTGATGTAAGTGGGACAATTACTTGTGATAATCTTGGAATGGGAGTTTGAGATGAACCTAGACCTGGATTCTAAACAATTGTTGGTACAACAGACTGAACCAATGTTTGAGGAGTAGTACTCGAGACAAGACGTTGGAGTGGTTGTTGGGTAGGTGTCGATGGATTAAGCTGTACAGTTGGTTCGACCTAAAAAGACATACCTTGAAAAGTTAATTGTTGTGTAGGTTATCCAATAGGTTGAACAAGTTGATACATGGTCACTTGAGAAGCAACTGGAATTCACCGTTGATTTAACGAAGGGTTCCGGATTGTATTCATTCGAGGGTAAGGCATTCCAATGGCAGGTTGAGGAATAACAGGTTGACCAAAACCAGTTTGAGGCATTTGAGCATAATTAAGATAATTTCCAGTAGGGGGTTGTCCCCCAGTTGTAGGGTAGGATCCACCTAAAGGTTGTCCTCCAGGTGGAGGATACAATGGTTGCCCCCCAGGCACGTAATAACCACTTATTGGGTTGATTTGAGGATTACCAACATTACTGGAAATCATATTAATAAATTGTTTAGATGTCAAACCTTCATTAGTAGGATTAATTACACTAGTTGATATGTTTGAAGATTGATTTGAGGAAGAAGCTCCTGAATAAGCACTAGAAAGAGAGTGATATCCGAGCGGTAGAAAACCACCATATAATGTTGACTCTAGAGAAGTAGAAAACAGAGATGTGTCTGATGAGGTACTTCCAGAAGCCATCATAGACCAGTCAAAACCCAATACGATAGAGTAAGGAGTCATGTATCGTGGAATCCCTTGTCCTAAAAAGTTCAAGGGTGTGAAATACCAAGGGTCAGGGTGAAGAGATCTAAACAAAATATCCAAAATATCTATTGGTTCACTGGTAGAAACTAATGGTTCTTCCTCTTCGTCTGAAACAATTTCTTCGATGCTAATGAGACCAGGAAGGAGACTATCGGTAATAATGAGTTTCACATGTGGTGAATGTGGAGGATCTGGAATATGCGTTGTAGCAAGCATATAAGATTCAGGTTCAGAAATATCAGACTCAGGTTCATCAATATCTGGTTCAGAAATGGGATTTGCATATGAAAAGTCTCCAATATTTAATTCAGTTTGAATGAGTTCAGTAATTTGTAAATCAATTCCTCCCGAGTGTGATACTGATTTTCTGAGTTTGATCAAGTTCAGTTTCTGTCACTTCAAGGCCTAAGATTGTAGATGTTTCTGGTTGATTAACTTCAGTTCCTTTTACATCAAAGTCTATAATAGTAAAAGTTTCAGTTTTCGTTGTAGTTCTGGATCCCAATGATTTAGGATTTTTGGCTTTTATCTTTTCTAACTGACTTGGTGTATACTCAGGGGGATCCCTGAGTATCCTCCTTGATTGTCTTGGTAATTCCGCCGCAATGAAAAATTTTCAATTAATAAATTACACAAAGTAACACATGCTAAAAATCTAGGAGTTCAAACCATACAAACTGACTCTTCATAGAGATCAACAATTTCTAGTTGGTGATCAAATCCAACATCGCAATGTTCAAGGTGAAAACATTTATAGAAATGAGCGTTTGAAACTAGTTACCTTGACAACCTTCTTAATGAAACAGTATGGTGCAAGTAACTTTGCTATAAACCATGTCGAGCAAAGATTACCCTCCAAAAAGTCCAAGTGAGTCTAGTCAACGTCTGTTCTAGGAACAACAGGACCTTCCCTCTCCCGTCACCTTAGATAGAGCCCTAGGATTATACTCACTAAGTTTACCAAATAAAATAATTTTACCTAAGGGGACAATCATAGATTGGACATACACGCAAGGGCAGAGTAACAAGCTCAATCCCCTTAAAGGCTCCTCCACATGATCAATTGGAGGTTTACTTTCTAGTGACCCCAAGTACCTTTCGGTACCGTTTTAATACGTGCAAATCACTATATCTTAGCTGATGAAGTGGGTACAATCACTTCACTAGATTCGACATGATCTCGTGGTTAACTAATGTACAAGAAGAGCTTCCCAGAGCAAAACTGAAATAATTGGATTTTCTCTCCCTAACTCAAGATTCTATTGTTTGTTTGTAGCTTTGGAAAGTTTACTTCCTTCCCTATTCCAAAGCCCTACACTTAAGCTACTATAGGTGGCAAGGCCCTAAAAAATGTAAAATTCTAGATGAATTTTAATTAACGTTGTATTATTAAGTTGTTCTTTACTCAATAGGTAATGAAGGTGAAACTCACGCTGTTATGACATGACTCAAAATCTCAATGCACTCAAAAATGCAATTTGCAACTTTCAAATTCGATGAAATCCTATTTAGAGGAAAGAAAGTTTTTCTTTGATTTTTCCAAAATGAAGTGCAAAACTCACAACTTTTCCAACTTTCCTAAACAAACAATTCCATCTTAATGCAATGAAAACGCAGAAAATAAACCAAGTTCCAGGTTTCCCTAAATATCAAATAAACCAAAAATACTCTTTATCACTTATCACTCGAAACTTTCAAGCACACAGAAATCAATTAAGAGAGTTGGAGGAAAAATACATTTTCCCTATGAATGCTTTGATTTAATGATAACAACAATATAATTGTGAGAAATTCCCAAAATTGAAAGCAACATTTTCTTCACAAAAGCACTAGATCTCAAGAAATCCTAATTTGCAATTCAATATGAGTATGATCACAAACAAGCAAAAAATTAAGGCTAACTGGTACATTTGACAGAACAAATAAAGATATCACAAGATGGAAGACAACCTATCTTGTTTTGACCAATCGACAAACCAACCAGGAAAAACCCTAACCAATTTCTTCAAAGATACCTAATCCTCAAAAAATATTAACAAAGCACTAAAACGAGTTCAAAAGAGACATAGGACAGTCCAAACAAAAATAATGACACTTCCAGAAAATCAAACTCAGGTTTGGGTTGAAGCAAAAGACAAATTCTCAAAAATTCCTAAGGCATGCGCAGGTCAACAATACAAAACAGAGCACATGTGCCCAGTTGATAAGGAAAAACTAGAGAAAAACTGCGCTCTGTTGGCGAACGAAAACAACGCAGATATCATAAACCCAAGAAAAAATAAAAATTCAAGAAATCAACCACATAGATCTGAAAGGTCATTAGTTCATAAAGACTCAAGTCGAGATAAATTAGAAGGATTAGAAAGAAAAACTAAGAAAAAGGAAGAGAATAGAGACGTTCCCCAATGGAGATGCCAATTTGTTACACCGGACAAATCCCTCTTGCAAACAAGAGCAATCTCCCTAGATCCTTGACCTCCCTAGATCCTTGACGGAAGCAAGACAATTGAACTGAATTTTTCCCTAAGTTGGACTTGTTTGAATTATAAGAATTAAAACTAATGGATGAGCCTCTTACCTATATCACGAAATGCTCGATGAAGATCCCTTTTTGTGACTCTATGTAGCTCCTCAATGCTTGACAAGACCTGCAACCATAAACCATAAAAGGATCAAAAGCATATGCGATATAATAATCCAAACAAAACTTAACCTAATGATCAAGGAGATTAGGAATTGAATTTGCCTTAATAAACATTGGAAACAATTATAAACCATTCATCATTCCAATAGGACAAATCAATTGGAGAAAGTGTTCAATCAAAGATAAATAGAAGCCTTACAACCTTCACTTTGATGCTGTGAGGATCCTCCCAAATGCCTTCAATATCCTCCTTAGATGACAAGCTTTCCAATCTCAAACTAGCAGCATAAGTTTATCTTCTCTGAGTTCTGACCTCCTCTAACCCTCTACCCTCTAGTCATTTTATAGGCCAAGAGGAAGAAGTTTCACATCCAAAAGGGGAGGGTGAGATCCCCTAATTGAAGGATTAGGTTTCCACGAGGAAAGGGATTAAGATGCATCACCTGAGGGTTATAGTTCGAATAGTCATCACCTGGAAGCTTTCAGTTGGGAAATATTCAACCAAGTTTCTAGAATGTACGTTTTATTTTTACTTTCTTGAATTCACCTACGTGGGTTTATAGTGGTAGACAAAGTGCATCTTTGCGATGTTCTCAGAGTTAATTCCAGAGAATGCACAGGAAAAGCTAGGAAAATCAAAATAGGTGAAACTTGAGAAGGTGTGATAGCTATTATTCGCAAATTTCTCATCTTCTTCAAGATATTTTTGGTTGTTTGACTTCTAAGGGAGTTCAATCAAACATGTTCACGGATGGTAAAAAGACCCATAAATTGATCAAGACATGTAACACTCACTGCCATATAAGTCTTCCTAAACCCCTGATGCCCAGACAAAGGAGAATCATAAGCTACTCGAAGGATACTCTTCCTCAGCTGGGATCCCAAAACCAAAAATATGCACCCTTTATAATAAATAACCTCATCCATAACCCTGTCGCGCTCATCTACATGGCTGCCCTCCAAGATCTCGCACGCCCGACAATCCTTGGAGTACTCTACCAATAATTAAGCCTTCTAATCATGACAAATGCTCTTGAGCGAACGTCCTGCTGGTCTCCTAGATAGTGCATCTGCCACCACATTATGCTTCCCCTGCACATACTCAACGTCAAAATCGTAGGCATGCACCTTGCTGACCCACCTTTGTTGCCTGTCATTGAGGCCCTGCTGCCCCATGAAATTGCAAAGACTGTTGTGATCCATCTTCACCCGGAATCAATTCCCCACCAAGTACTATCTAAACTTGGCCAATGCATGCATTATGGCCAACATCTCCTTGTCATAAATGGAATACGACATCTCATGTGGTAGGATCTTCTGGCTCTCAAAGGAAATGGGATGCCCTCCTTGGGACAAGACTGCTCCAATCCCCACACCGGATGCATCACACTCCAATGTGAAAGGCTGTGTAAAATCTAGAAGTGCCAATACCGAGCAATGACTCATCACCTCCTTGAGGCGATCAAATGTTACCTGAGTTCTCTCTGTCCACGCAAAATCCCCCTTCTTAGTCAGATCAGTAAGGGGTGTTGCAAACTGTGAGAAGCCCTTCACGAACTTTCAATAATAGATACAGAATCTCAAAAATCCTCTCAACATTATCACATCTCGAGGCTCAGGCCAATCCCGAATGGCCCGGATCTTCTCCTCGTGCACCTTGACTCCATCTGAACCTCTGATGTGTCCCAAGTAAAGCATCTCTATCAACCCAAACTCGCACTTGGACAACTTGGCGTAGAACTATTGCTCCTCCAATATCCGTAAGGCTACCTCTAAGTGTTGTAGGTGCTCCTCCATGTCCTGCTATAGATCAAGATGTCATCAAAGAATACTAGTACATACTACAAACCTCCTCAGATGGCCTCTGAACACATGGTTCATGCACAATTGGAAAGTAGCTGGTGGATTGGTCAACCCAAAAGGCATGACCAAGAACTCAAAATGCCCATAATGACATCTAAAACCTGTCTTCGGGATGTCCTGCTCCCTCACCCGAATCTTATGATATTCCAACCACAAATCTATCTTAGAGAAGTACTTGGCTCCTCTAAGTTCTTTCATCAACTCATCAATAAGCGGAATGGAATACATGTTCTTCAGCGTCTTCCTGTTGAGGGCCTTTTGGTCAAACACATGCAGAGATTTCCATCCTTCTTCTTCACCAGCACAACCGAAGAAGTGAAAGGACTAGAACTCGATCTGATATGGCCTGGTGCCAATAGCTCCCTGATGGCCCTCTCAATCTCATCCTTATAGGATTTGGGATGCCTATAGGATGTGGTAACGACTACCTGTACACCAGGCTCCACCTCTATAGTGTGCTCGAATCCCCTGTAAGGTGGTTGTCCCAACAGTATATCTCCAAAACCTACCAAATATGTATCCAACATTGCCTATATGTCTGGATGTGGTGGCTTGGCCTCCCCCCAGCCTCTGGAATCCTCAGCTCTACTGCCCATGCTATGTCTCCATGCCTCAAATTGGCCTCCATCCTATGGGCGAAATTGTCTCAGGGGGGTACGGATGCATGCCCTAAAGAACCACCAACTTGCCGTCCGGCCCAACAAAGCTAATTCTAATCGGTGGTAATCCGAACAAGGGAATACAACCATTGGACACCCAACACCAGATTGGTGTCTGGTACATCCACCAAGAAAAAGTGGTTTATAGTCACGTTAGTGCGGGAACATATTGATTTCACTGCATAGTCCTGTCTCCTGGTATTAGGACTGAAAACCCCTTAAACGTTGTAGTGATGATTCCCCTCCTCTAGACCATCTTAGTATCAAAAAATTGTCAGTGGCCCCATTGTCTATTAAAACTGAGACACGTTGCCCCTGCATCGTACCTCTGATCCTCATGGTCAAAAATTTGGGAATCCCACACAAAGAACCTAGGACTGCCCCAGCTGGTGCAAAAGATGCTCCTCCCTGAGGTCGTGTTGGCAGTGACCTTCCCTCCTGGATCCTCGTTGTCTCCTCCACCAAACTCCAATTCCACATTATCCTCTTGAGAACTGTATGAGAAGACCTCGATGTAATGGGCCTTGCCCACTGTGCACAGATGGCCTGGTGCACAAGGCTCTCAGCATGTAAAACACAACTTCCTCCTCCTGAGGTCTCTCTTAGTCTGTTCATCCAACTGACCCTGCCCTTGGGCTGCTCCCTGTGTTGCGGGTGCTCTAGTGTCACTTCCCTTTTGAGGGTAGGGAGTGCGTGAAGGAAATGGAGCTCGTGTCTTGGGGATAGCCCCCTGCAAATCTCGAGTGCAAGACACTGCCTCCAAAAGAGTAGAGGATTCGCGTGACTTCACCGGTCCCCGCAATGGCTTTGTCAACCCCTCCACAAATGTGTATACTCTCCTTGCATCTGACAAATCAGGTACCATGACTAAGAATCCCACATAAAAGAAGCTAGGACTCCCCCGGCTCGTGCAAAAGATGCTCCTCCCTGTGGTGGTGGTGGTGGTGGTCCCCCCCCTGGCTGGATCCTCGCTATCTCCTCCACCAAGCTCCATCTCCACATCGTCCTCTTGATCACTGCCTGAGAAGACCTCAATGTAATGGGCCTTGCCCACTATGCACCGCTGGCATGGTGCCCTAGCCTCTTGGTATGTAAAACACAACTTCCTCCTCTTGAAGTCTCTCCTGGTATCGTCATCCAACTATCCCTAGCCTTGGGCTGCTCTCTATGCTACGGGCACTCTAGTGTCACTTCCCTTCTTAGGGTAGGGAGTGCGTGAAAAAAAAGGAGCTCCGACCTTGGGGATGACCCCCTGTAAATCTCGACTGCAAGATACTGCCTCCAGAAGAGAAGATGATTTACGTGACTTCACCAGTCCCCGCAGTGGCTCTGTCAACCCCTCAACAAATGTGTATACTCTCCGCGCATCTAACAAATCAGGTACCATGACTTAGACCCTCAAAAACTACGAAATACAATGCTCCAAGATGCCACGTCTGTCTGAGTTGGGTCAACTCCCTGAAGTGAGCCTCTGGATCCCTCCAATCAAAGTACTCCACTACTCTTCGCGTGAAGTCCTCATAGGAGGTCACGCTAGCATGACCCAGAGTGGACAAACCATGAAAGTACCAATCGTGTGCCTCCCCCTCCAGGTGCAATGTGGCCATCTTGATGGCCTCTACCTTTGATATCCTGTTGAGATGGAAGTATGTGTTCAGCTTCTCTATCCAAGCACATGTTGTGCACTTGATGGTGCCATCATAAGTAGGAGAATACATTTTCCCTATAGAACGATGCATCTCATAGGTTTGCATGCCATGGCCTCCATAACCCTTCCCTCTCTCGTTCTATTTGAGCTGGAAAAAATCTCTAAAAGATAGAGCCTCTTTGAAATAAGCTCTCGTGGATTGCCACTCCCTGAAATGCTCCCCATCAAAGATGGATCCTCTCCTCCACTTGTTTCACCCTGCGCCAAAGGTAGGAAAGAAGGTAGAGTAGCTCAAGTTGACTCACTCAAAGATGGCCGTTGCGCAATAGGTGAAAGAGGATCAAGTTGTTGAGAGGCCCTTGAGGTCTCTCTAAATACAAACTCTTGATGAGTGCTCTGCTCCCGATTCTGCATCTTAATCTCATCTAGCATTTTCTTCTGCCCCTTTGCCATATCACTCAAGGCCTTCAAGACACTATAGAAGGTCATTTCCTCCCTACTCTCGGGCTCCCCCATATATTTTGTTGCAACTGGCTTCCCATGAGTAATTTCCAACTCTCTTTCCCTGCTTCAGTACCTCTGCCTCTTATAAGTAATGTTTTGTCGGTCCTCCTCACTCATACGAAAATTCCCCACGGCTGAGCCAAAATATCAGCTCTGATACCATTGTGTGTTCCAAACTTAAACAAACAGTGATATGAAAAAGAAAAATCGATTAACAACATAGAAAATTGAAACAATCAACAAATGTTCATAAAACTACAGAAGTGGGAACCAGCTAAGCCATTTTATTAATGAATGGAGCAAGTACAATAGTATGGAGAAATGCACCTGGGCTTGCCTCAAGGGCAAGCATGACAGAACCCAGGTGATAAAACAATAATCACAAGCTGGAAGTGATTGCTCCTCTAATGCTTTGCGTTGCACCCCAAAAACTACATTGTTGGCTGAAAAGGAACTGAAAGAAACCCTGTCTCCAATGTTTAGAAAACACTGAAACTTTAGCCCCAGGCTCCTTGTCCAAAACCCACAAAAACCCAAAAAAGGTTTGGTTTGAATTCAACCTCCTGAATTCGGCCTCTAATATGCCCTACGCCCTACAAACTACTCAATGATACGGCCTGCAAGGGACACCAGTGAAATCCTCCTCCCAAGCTCTGAAAATGAAGCAATCTCCTCCACAAATGCTTCCCTTAAATTCCCCGGCAAAGCTCAACCTCAAGGACTGATACTTTACCTCCCACATGTGCACCAAGTGTTGCCTCTGCACTGGCCCAAGAAGTGCGAAAGTCATACAGCAAAGAAGCACTCTCTTCCAGCTCCCAAACTCTCCAAAATGGCAACAAACCTCCTATGCCTCCTCTCAGAAAAATCTCCCATCCAAACTCCACTACCAAACACCACAAGCAAACTTGGCCTCCTCTTCACTGCCTCCTCTTGTAATATGCACCACCCAGAGATGAATGCAACTGCTAGAAACCACAACGAAATCCTCCTCTGGAAGTATGAACAAAAACCTTCCTTGAACTGCATGCAAAGTCCCCTAAAGAAAGGGTGAGCTCTTCACTTGAAGAACTCGTGCTGCACAGCAAGTGACTCAGCTAAGCAGCTTGAGCAACCAAAGATAAATGGATATGCCAAAATATGAATGAAATGAGGAGACTTCCCCTCCATGCAAATCGAACTAGGGAGTGCGTATTTCCCTAGTGTGGGTGGCCCCACATATACTTAGCGACATCAACTTAACCACAACAAAATAACTTATGTTACGTTTAACGTCCTAATAAAATCAAATGGGCCCCATCACCTCCAAAATTGGAGCCAAAATGTAATAATTAATCCTGTTCCTAATTAATTTCGGAAGGGACATGACAAAATATTTCTACAAAAATATCACCAAAAACTTTACAATTTGTGTATTAGGGACTAGTAAGATTCACCAAGGTTTCTAAACTTTAAGATAAACTTCCATCCTTAAAATTTTCCCTACCTGCAGATAATTAAGAAATGGTGGATGACCGACTTCCAGATGAACATCTCTTTGCCATCTTAGTGCTTTCTCCTTGGTTCGATGATATAGCCAACAACTCGATTGCCGGGAGGTTCCCTCCTAATCTATCCTCCAAGGAGAAGAGCAAGATTGTCAGGAAAAGTGCCACATTCACTTGGATTGGGCGAAATCTTTTCAGAATGGGACCAGATCATATCTTGAGGAGATGTGTGAGGGAAGAGGAAGCCTTTGACATCCTCTTAGCATGTCATGATGGACCCTGTGGGGGCCACTTTGCTGCAAAGAGGACAACCTTCAAAGTTCTAGAATCAGGTTATTATTGGCCCACTTTACATCAAGATGCAAGAAGGTACACCACAAGGTGTGGTCGGTGCCAAAGGATGGGTAAACCCACACCCAAGGATGAAATGCCCTTACAACCTCAAGTGACCCTAGAGCCAGTTGATAAGTGGCACATGGATTTCATTAGAACTATTGATCCCCCATCAAGACAAAAGAAGTATATCATTGTGTGCACTAATTACCTAACAAAATGCACTGAAACAAAGGTAGTTAAAGCAGCAACTGAACAAAAGGTGGTTGAATTTATGAGGGAGAACATCTTCTACAAGTTTGGTTTTCCAAAGGAGTTAGTCACCCATCAAGGAGCATAATTTACATCAAATTTGATTGAAGATCTCATGAATCAGAACGATGTCAAGCACAGAACATCCACTGGCCTATCACGGTCAAGCAAATGGGCAAGTAGATGTCACAAATAGAGCATTGGAGAACATTCTCACTAATGTTGTTAACAGCAATAGAAAAGATTGCGCAGATAGATTGGTAGAATCCACTTATGCCTACAACACCACTTGGAAGACAACCACTGGATTCACACCATATGAACTAGTTTATGGGAAGAAGCCTCTACTTTCTATTGAGTTTGAATACAACACCTTGAGGATGGCAACTCAGTTGGACTTAGACTTCACCACAGCACAACAGGAGAGGCTACTCTAACTTAATGGCTTAGATGAGTTTAGGTTGCAAGCTCTCCTACACACTGAGGTAATCCAGCTGCAAAGGAAGATTTGGCATGACAAACAAACCAGGGAGAAGACTTTTCCAAAAGGAGATTGGGCCGTGTTGTATGATTCTAGATTCAAGGAATTTGTAATATCCCCAATTTTGATTTTTCATTTGAAGAGATTAACGAAATTTATTAGGCATAGCACAATTTTGTAGTTTGAGTTTTGGAGATGATTTCAGCGTGAGGAACTTGGGTGAAAATGCAAGATTGCATCTCATTGGCAGATAGGGGCCACAAGAGAGAAGAAAAAGGGAATGTGCACTTGTGGAGCAAGAGAGAGAAAAAGAAAGGGGGTGAACTAGTGGAAAATGGGGGCCACCAAGGGAGAGAGAGGTCAACGATTATAAATAGGCAAGAAGGCTCTCCTTTGGGACATCTTTAATAATTTGAAAATTTAACATTAGTTCTCTTGAGCTTATTAGCCAGGACAACTGTGTTTTTCAGCACAAGGAATTTCCAAGCGGGAATTCTACCCCTCATTTTGGAGAACTTCAAGTGTCTCCCAAGTGAGGCAATTGGGGAGTTCAATTTAGAGTTTCCATTGGGCATAATTGCAGGTTACTTCAGTTAGTACGTATTCCTTCCAAAGTGTAGAGGTGGCTCGAATTGATTGTGAGGAAATCAATTACGGAGGAGAAAAACACCGGAGGACTTGTAGGTATTTTCCCTTATTTTAGCCAGAGAATTTTGTGGTGATTAGCAGGGCCAAGTTTGAGGAATTCTTTGGGTCGAAATTCTGCATTTCTGAAAGTGAACAGGGGTCTCTAGGCAGGTTTGGGTAGGGTTTGGAGGAATATAGGTTGAAGGGAGATAAGTGCTATAGATTGGAGGTATTATGTTGATTTTGGGTAGCATTGGATGTGCTCTAGCCTTGAAAATTGGTGGAGAGGCTAAGGCACATGAGATATCCAAGACCTAGAAATCGTTTGGAGGAATTCCACCCGAATGAGGATTTATTAAAATAATTAATATTTTTTTTGGGTTCCTAAGTCTAAACTTAGGAAAATAAAAATATTAATGTGTATTAATATAAAATGGGTGAGAAAGTTCTAAGTGACAATGAGTAAGCCAGTTCTAATCTTGGTCGTTGATTAGGGACTTAATCTCGATTGTTGAATCGTCAACAAGAAAAGTATAAGAGGAGGCTTGAGGGTTAGTTGGAGATACACCTAGAGAGATCAAGAATTTGATTTTCTAGGGCGAGGTTTGCTGAGTAAATCGAGCTAGTGATCAGTTGCAGCAAGGGGTAGTTCAGCAAGGGATTTTCATCTGAGGCTCAAGAATACATAACAGAGAGGCAACTTAGTGCAGAAGAGACAACGCAGGACTTAGAAGGCCTGACGCAGCGGCAGCAGGTGCTGACACAGAGGATGCATGAAGCCGTGGAGGCTGACGCAGAATCCATAGAGGCCGACGCAGGCAGTGCAGATGGTCGTAGAGGCTAACGCTAGGCTTTAGAGGCAGCGCTAGGGAGATTCTGTGGGGCAGACGAAGAGAAAATCAGCCAGGTGAGGGTGACACAGTTCTAGAGCAATGCTTGGAGCAGCTTTCATTGTCCAGCAAGGAAAAATTAGAGTCACTGTGGGGTTGATCTTCCGGTTGCTGATTTGCCGGAATATCTATCTCTGGATAGAGGTACTACTACCGAGGACATTCTCCATTGGGTGAGCCAATTCTGGTACCCTAGTTGTATTCAAAAATCTACTTAATAATAAAACCCTCATATTTGCTGCATCGGTTTTCCCGCATTGGGTTTTTCGGAGACAATTGTCCAAAACTAACCGTGTCCCTTGTGTTATTGTTTCTGTTTACTTCAGTGCATGATCTGTATATCTGTGACGGTTGCATTTGTGTTTACTTCGATGTTTATGCAATTAAATAACTTGTTAAGGTAAAGAACAAGTAGGAGATAGTAAACCATAAATTGCAGTAGGGGTTTCTGATGTGTTAGATTCAGGAATTTTCACATGGTATTAGAGTAATTGCAGATCAGAGGCGACTGAAGACACCAACCGAGAAAATATGAGAATTTTCAGCAGAAAAGCAGCTGTCTCGAGAGACAACACTATTCTAGAGCTGAAGAGGCGAGAGGAGGAGTGACGCAGTGCAGAGAGTGTGACGCAATGCCTGGATAAGCTTTCTGAGCCGGGAGAGGAAGACGCAGTAGGTGGGAGGAGCCCATGCAGTAGCTCCGTCAGCTGTCCAAGTTAGCGTAGAGGCAAAGGGGGGCAGCTCAGGCCTACGCAGTGCCAAGTCATCTTTCTCAGCCAGGAAGGATTGACACAGTGGCTAGGAGGAGCTGATTTAGCTCTCATTGTGATTACGCAGAGTCAAAAGGGCTCAAATTCTCTGATTTTTCGGGGCTAAGGGAGCTATGTAAATTTTGATTTGACGAGTTGGTGGGACGTTGTTTCTGTCGGTGCAGAACAGTGTCTAAGGAGACTGAACCAAGGTAGAGGGAAGCACTACCTCAACAGATATCTAGCCAAGAAATCTAGATCCGGGTTGTAGCGACAAAGGAGGATTGGAGAGGAGTGATTCGACAGTTGGCCAAAGGATTTTCAAGAGGGAAATCAAGACTTAGAGGAAGTCTAGAGAAGAGAAGCAGAGATGGCAGTAAACAGAATAAAGGATCAGGACAGATTGGACGGGCTTCTAATTTTGTCATCTGGAAGGCTAGGATCCTGGCAATCCTGGGTAAGCATTGCATCAAGGACTATGCCTTGAAAACCGTAGCTGTCCCAGTTGACCCTAATGGAAATGACAAGTATGAGGAGGCCGAGACAAAAGAGAAATGCATGATACTAGACGGGGTCAAGGATCATTTCATACCACATAGTGCTGAGAAAAACACAGCAAGGGAGATGTGGCAAATGCTGACCACCTTATACCAAGGCTCTTCCGTGCAGCGAAAGATTTTATTGCAAAATTAGTTGAGGTCATATCAGATGCAGAAAGGGGAGGAGATAGAATTTGTTCATTTTTAGGTTGCAAGGAATTCGCGACCAGCTTACTTCAGTGGGGTCTACACCGAATCTAGAGTTCATGGTTAGGACGGCTCTAGATGCAGTCTCCGAGGACTAGGAGACATTTCTCCAAAACATTTTGGGCAGAGCGACTCTCCCTAGTTGCAAGGAGATGTGGGAATCTCTCCAAAAGGAACAGATTAGGAGATTGACCAAGGTGGGGAGTAGTGGTAAGGGAGTTCGAATCAAGAAAGAGGAGGAGGAGAATGCAACGCTAGCATCTATGGGTCAACAAGGGGTTTACAAAGGGAAGAAGAAAGATATCTCCAAGGTCAAGTGCTTCAACTGTGGGGAGCTGGGACATTATGCCTCTCAATGCCCCAGGAAGAAAGGCAAGGGAGAAGCTTCTGACTCAAACACTGCTCCAGCATAGGTGGAGAAGGATGTCGAAAGTGATGACAATTGTGCCATGAGTGCTCATGCGCCTCTAGAGAAGAGGCGGAGAGACATAAAGCTGTAGTCGAGAGGACTATAGAAGAAGGGCAGGATCCTTGAGGTGCCCAAACTCTTGGATCACATTCAGCTACGGGAGCCCTTAAAAGCAATAGCATGATGACAGGCGTCGGATGGAGCAAGGTGTGATAGAGCGGCAAGGCAGTGCTAGAGGGCACAGTGGAGGTTGCAGAAGTGCAAGAGGCACATAAGAGGTTGCAGCAGCACAGTGGAAGTAGAGGGAGCACATGATAGCAGCAGAGGTAGCTTCAGCATCACGAGGCTTCCAGAATGACCAGGATATCAGTGTTTGGGTGAATTCAGTTACTTACTTCTCGGTAACTGAATTGCAGTGCAGCAGTTAGTAGTGGCAATGCTATGGGCAGCATGATACAACATGTTGAGAGGGAGATGCAGTAAAGTTGTAGTAGTGGCAGTGGCAGTGGCAGTGTCATGGGCAGAAGTACAGGAAGCAGCAGTGCAGTGGATGTGGGGCAACAGGCCAAGCATCAGCACAGAGGACCGATGCGGAGGATCAGTGTGATGCTTCTATGGTGAAGCATTGCTAGAGCACATTCCTCGCTAATAGGGAGTTGTCATTTTGGGTAACATCAGATGTGATCTAGCCTTGAAAATTGGTGGAGAGGCTAAGGCACATGAGATCTCCAAGACCCAGAAATCGTTTGGAGAAATTCCACCGGGATGAGGAGTTAGTAAAATAATTAATATTTTTAATGGGTTCCCAAGTCTAAACTTATGAAAATAAAAATATTAATGTGTATTAATATAAAATGGGTGAGAAAGTTCTAAGCGTCAAGGATTAAGCCAGTTCTAATCTTAGACGTTGATTAGGAACTTAATCTCAGCCATTGAATCGTCAACAGGAAAAGTATAAGAAGAGGCTTGAGGGTTAGTTGGAGATACACCAAGAGAGATCAAGAATTCGATTTTTTGGGGTAAGATTTGCTGAGGAAATCGAGTTAGTGATCAGTTGCAGCGAGGAGCAGTTCAGCAAGGGATTTTCATCGGAGGGTGAAGAATAGATAGCAGAGAGGCAACGCAGTGCAGGAGAGACAGCGCAGGCCCTAGAAGGGCTGACGCAGAGGACGCAGGAGGCCATAGAGGCTGACACAAAAGCTGTAGAGGCTGACACAGGCAGTGCAGAGGGATGTAGAGGCTAACGCTAGGCTTCAGAGGCAGGGCTGGGGAGATTCTATGGGGCAGACTAAGAGCAGATCAACAACGAAAGGGTGACACAGTGCTTGAGTGACGCAGTTCTAAAGCAGTGCTTGGAGCAGCTTTCGTTGTCCAACACAAGGAACAGTGAGAGTCACTGTGGGGGTTGATCATTTGGTTGTTGATTTGCTGGAATATCTGTCTCCAGACAGAGGTACGTCTGCTGCGGAAATTCTCTGTTGGGTGAGCCAATTATGGCACCCTAGTTGTATTCAAGAATCCGCTTCATAATAAAACCCTCATATCTGCTGCACCGATTTTCCCACATTGGGTTTTTCCAGGGATGATTGTCCAAAAATAATGGTGTCCCTTGTGTTATTGTTCCTGTTTACTTCAGTGCATGATCTGTATATCTGTGAAGACTACATTTGTGTTTACTTCGACGTTTATGCAATTAACTAACTTGTTAATGTAAAGAACAAGTAGGAAATAGTAAACCAAAAATTGCAGTAGGGGTTTCTGATGTGTTAGATTAAGGAATTTTCACATACTCCTCAAGGGATAATTTAGCTAGAGTTGGGAGAGTTTTTCGATGGTGGATTTGGGCTTAATTCAACAATATCAGTATTCTGTGACATTTTCTAGCCAAAATGGACAATTTACACTTGTTGGGGGTCACTAGGGGTTAGTGGATTCAGCGCAAACTCTTTTGGGATTTTTGTGGGTTTATTGAAAGGAGTCTCTGGCTCATTTTACAGGATTTTCCAGGCAATATTCAGGCCCAAAATCTGCATTCTTATAGTAGGGCGTATCACTGATTAGCTGGTAAATTTGCATCACTTTGTGGGTTCAGTTTTGTCTTTGGAGTTGGGTCAAACCCTTTCTGGGTATATTTCGGTATGAGGAGTGGAGCTCATGGCTGCAATTTTAGAGTATTTTGGGCATTATTTTGAGCAGAACATCCAATTCCATTTGGGAGTCCGTAGGAGATTTTCTGGGCAGAGCGTAATATCCATTTGGAGCCATTTCAACAATTGGGTCAGTGAGTTTTCACCTGGGATTTGCTTAGCTTGCTTGCAAGGCCAGGTTCCATTATTATCTCATTTTGTTCTCATATTTCCCCATATTAATAAAACTGCTCATATATTCTGCTCATATCTACTTGTGTTCTAATTTGGGTGCTTGATTTTATATTTTGCTTGTTGTTCCTAATTCATAGCTCTATATTTAATGTTATTTTCCAATTAGGAATATTGCAGTGGTATTAGAGCCATGATCTTGGTCAACTGTGGGGTGGCCAACTAGATCATGAAATATTTGGGCATGTATGCATAGTGACGGGTTAAACCATAGACGACCCATGGCTCAAGGAATATTTAGTATGCAGGAATTATGGGGTGGAATCCGCTGCAATGATGAGTGATTGGCCCAGTTGATGAAGGCGACAAACCAGATTCATACTCATCCTTATAAGAGAGACACTAGCAGTGCACAAGTCGTGTAGGTGCAACCATCTACACAATGTGGGGAAAGTCGACAGACTTAGGGCACCGAATCTCCTCAAAAGGAGCAGACTGGACAGGGACAGTTAGAGGGTGAGACTAGGAGGCACTTTTGCTGGTGGAGACCAGGTATAAAGGGCTCGAGGAAGAGGTTGAGCATGAGGTGAGTGACACCCTAGTGGAGAGAGTAGAGCATACACTTAGAGGGCCATTTGTTGATGAGGTGCCACCCATGGATGTGGTGTCATCCATTGTTGAGGGATCCATTGATGAGGTGTCCAGGGCCATGTCCGAGTTTTCAAGTGATAGAAGCGCACAACAAATGATGAGGTGTCAGGAGACATATCAACCGTTGATGAGGAGCTAATAGGTACAGAGGCATCTAGATCTTTAACAGAGTTTCTAGATGGTAGCTACCTATTGCTGATTGTTGAGGACGTTATGCATGATGAGATATTTGTGGAGGGGTAGTTAGTGGCTCATGTTGAGCCCATGGTTGAGGAGGATGAGCATCCATATTTGGAGTCAACCATCGATGAGGAACATTCAGATGCATTGGAAACCAACAAAGTTGTCACACTTTCAGACGACAATCCACTTCAAGCATACATCGATGGGGCTTGTAGCGTTATTAGGCCACCCCTGCATGTTGGTGAGAGAGAGGTCACGTTACCTAGGCAGATTGCATGGATTGGTCACACTAGTGAGATGGGGCGACATGAGTTGCTTAGGCTGCAACATGCACATGATGGAGAAATTGTTCTATTTATGGTTGTTCGTGCATTTGATCCCTTTCTCGGGGTTGGATGATGAGAGATATTGAGTTGGTATCCGGTGGTGCTGACTAGGTGGTTAGATGCATCCATGGCCACAGTTCAGCAAAGGTTGTGGATTACCAGAGGGGCTTGAGGGCTAGACTATTATTGGGATCCAGGTGGGATTCTCCATCACATCATGGAGTCGGTAGGTGATGGTAGTAGCTGCGTGATGGACTTGGTGGTTCAGTGCACACACCTTTCCATATCCCCTTCAAAGTTCCCGACAGCACCAGTGACAAGATGGATTGACAAGGGAGCAGGCAGATTTCATGAGTTGTCATTGTAGAAATTCCCACTGTAGATCAACAGATTATGCAATAGACCAAAGCAAAATACAAGATCTACTTCTACAACAAACTTTGCATAAGCTTAATCGAATTAAGCAAGATCAATGAGAACACATATAACTGAAAATGAGAAATCAATCACACATAACACAGAAGAAATAACCCAGGGAAAGCCTCAGCCTAAAACCCCAATCTCTGTATTATCATACAAGTGGACATCTTATTCAAGTTACAAAAAGAATCAACTCTCAAGTTATCCTGCTCTCTCTGCAATCAAACAATACTGCTCATAGATAGTCAAAGGCTCTCACAACCTTATCCTCTGCCCTCCAAGCCTCCTAGTTCCTTGCACAATTTTTCCTAGGGTCCAGTGCTTCCACTTGTGTGAATTCCCACCTCACACTGCTCACTTGGCTCAGAAATAACTACACAAACCTGAAGGTGATGATTCCTTCTACATGGATGAGTTTCCTATATAGGAAAAATCCTCCAACTGATAGTACGCTGTCCCATCCTCTGATTTCAAATGGGTCTCTCACTGAGCTGACATGCATGAATTATTTATGAGAGAATATTCAGTTATCTGGAGAGCATCAGTTACATGCATGCAAGCATTAGCTAACTGAACTCACAATTAATTCAACAAATTGTTTGAATTAATCTAAATGGACTTGACTCAGTTAACTGAGAAAACTAATTACAACTCAATATTACAACTCATCCTTATCTCTTTAACTGATGGATAAATTCCTCAATCAATGGAGAAATTGTTGCATGTCCCCACAGACTTCATGTTTGATTTTCTACAACTAATTAACTCAAGATGAATTAATTAATTATTTTACAAACAACGGCTAAGATCAAATTTGAATTTTACTTCTCTATTTTAGTTCAGGGACTAACTAAAATAGGAAGGTATCCCGAAATGCTATTTTTAGCACTTCCATTTTTCATTCCTTGTTGCTATGTCCAAAACTGGTACCCGAACTGCTATTTTTAGCACTTCTATTTTTAGCATTTCTTGTTGTTATTTTCAACACTCCCTCTCAACAAGAAAGGCATTCAACTCGAACCCAATCCTAAACCTTTGGAATGTTTTGCATGCAACACTTCTTTCAAGTGTTGTTTCTCCAGCAACTCTAGAAACAAAAAAATCTCCCAACTAACCTCTCTGTTGGGCTAGAAACATACTCTAACGTTGAAGCTCCCTCTGCCACTAACAAGTGCTCCCTCTCTGACCTCTGAGCTGCTGCAACACTCCATGCATCTCGCATCGTTGCACACCTCTCTGTGCCATCTTGCACTGGTGCAACACTACTGTGCCTCTCGCTTTGTTGCAGCCTGCTAGCTCTGCACTGTCTTGGGATTCCTGCACTGTAGCTCTCTTTTCCGCTCCATCTGCATCTCTCTACCCACTCAGCTAGTCTTCCTACTCCTCGTTGGGGCTCCCGTAACAAAGTTGAATCCAAAAGGTTGGGGACCTCAAGGATCCAACCCATATTTCAGCCTTCGTGAGACAATCACTCCACATCACCGCACCTCCCACCTGGAGGTATGGATGCATGTGATCCCTCTGCCCACTTGCCTCAAAATTCCCCCCTACTGGAGGTCTCTGCATGAGTGGATGCCTCCACTCGGTCTCCTCTCTGCTTCTCCAGTTATGGCTGCTCCACAACCTCCTGAAGCTGCTTCACCAATTGTGGATCCTCCACAATCGTCTCAAACTTCTTCTCGCTCTGCACGTTGAGAGGTAATTTACTCTCCCTCTCAACCACCAAGTCTCCATTAGTTGCCTTGCTCCTCAAGGCTTTGCATGCATCTTGAACCTCAAGAGCATACAGGTTCTTGACTCATGAACCAATCTGCTTCACCTGTCTCGTGGTGATGTGTCGAAGGAAAACCTTTCCCTTATTGAAGACTACATCATAGCCTTTGTCTTCCAACATTGTGATCAACACCAAAGTTTTCCTCAGTCTTGGTACATACTTGACATCGGTCAAGGTAATGTGAGCTCCATGCTCCCTATGAAAAACAACCATGCCTACACCTGAGACACTATACTTTTCATCAATACCCATCGCTATGAGTATCTGGAGATCTTTCTCCTCCAAGGTACTGAACAAACTCTTGTAGCCAGTCATGTGGAAAGAAGCTCCACTGTCAGGAAACCAACCACTTCCCAGCATGGACGAAACCATGCATGCGAAAAGTGTGAAATCCAACTCGAACTGTGAGGCCAATGCCTCACCTTCAGATCCTTCCTTGGATCCCATCTTGGATTTCCTCAGTGGACAATTTGGAGCAAAATGGCCCACCCCATGACAACGAAAGCATCGCACTTTTGATTTTTCAAACTTCTTCCCACCATGGGAAGAACTTGATTTGGGATGAGAATCCTTCTCCTTCCCTTTCTTCGCCTTACTCGCTAAGGCTAGATTTTCCTCATCATCTTGATTCGATGAGGATCCATCTTTGGTGCTTCTTCTTATTTCCTCCTGCATCAGATCCGACCAAAGTTGTTCCCAATCTGGCAGTTTTTCTCTTCCATTAACCGAGTCTTGGTAGCTATGCCAACTCTTAGGAAGACCGAGGAGTGCAAGGCTCACCATGTCATCATCAGCAGTCGTCATCCCTACACTTCCAAGCTCAACCTGCAGGTGGTGAGCTTGTTCAGATATGTGGAGATCATGTCGCCCTTTTCACATTTGATTTTCCGAAGCTTGTATTTCAACACCAACTTCCTTTGATCGCTAATATTCTGATATAGATCTTTCAATGTTTTCCACATCAAAAATGGTGTCTCCTTGCCATGGAGGCTCGAGACAATGTGGTCTCAAACTCCCTCCAGGAGGATTCTCCTTGCTCTAGCCACACATTTCTTCCATTCCGCTAGTTGAGTAGCATCAGTCGGCTTGGGGGCTTCTTGATCAATGAAGTCCTTTAGACCGTTATCCTCTAATACTGCTTCCATGCGATCCTTCCAAGCTATATAATTTGAGCTGCCATCAAGGGCATACTCGAGTCTTAAACCACTGAACGCCATTGGTGAAATTGAGATGTGATAAGAACTCGATTTCTATATTCAGGAACCACAAACTTCGAACTTCTCCCTTCTTGTATACTGTTCTTCTCCTTTGATTACCTTTGCTCCGATACCATGTAGAAATTCCCACTGTAGATCAACAGATTATGCAATAGACTAAAGAAAAATACAAGATCTACTTCTACAACAAACTTTGTGGAAGCTTAATCGAATTGAGCAAAATCAATGATAACACATATAACTGAGAATGAGAAATCAATCACACATAACACAGAAGAAATAACCCGAGAAAAGCCTCAGCCTAAAACCCCAATCTCTGTATTATCATACAAGTGGAAATCTTGTTCAAGTTACAAAAAGAATCAACTCTTAAGCTATCCTGCTCTCTGAAATCAAACAATATTGCTCATAGACAGTCAAAGGCTCTCACAACCTTCTCCTCTGCCCTCCAAGCCTCCTATTTCCTTGCGTAGTTTCTCCTAGGGTCTAGTGCTTCCACTTGTGTGAATTCCCACCTCACACAGCTCACTTGGATCAGAAATAACTGCGCAAACCTGAAGGAGATGATTCCTTCTACATGGATGAGTTTCCTATATAGGAAAAATCCTCCAACTGATAGTACACTATCCCATCCTCTGATCTCAACTGGGTCTCTGACTGAACTGACATGCATGAGTTATTTATGAGAGAATATTCAGTTATCTGGAAAGCAGCGGTTACATGCATGCAAGCATTAGTTAATAGAACTCATAATTAATTCAACAAATTGTTTGAATTAATCTCACTGAACTTGACTCAGTTAACTGAGCCAACTAATTACAACTCATCCTTATCTCTTTTAACTTATGGATCAATTCCTTAATCAATGGAGAAACTGTTGCATGTCCCCACATAGACTTCATGTTTGATTTTCTACAACTAATTAAATCAAGATGAATTAATTAATTATTTTACAAACAATTGCTAAGATCAAATTTGAATTTTACTTCTCTATTTTAAATAAGGGACTAACTAAAATAGGAAGGTATCCCGAAATGCTATTTATAGCAATGCTATTTGAGCACTTCCATTTTCCATTCCTTGTTGCTATGTCCAACACTGGTACCCGAACTGCTATTTATAGCACTTCTATTTTTAGCATTTCTTGTTACTATTTTCAACAGTCATGGCATGTTTTGCATATATGGGATTGTAGGATGGTTAGCCTACTCTAGCAGGAGTTGGTAAGAAGAGGTGGAATTGTTAGGCCACCGAACAGGGCATCATATGGAGACAATGCTCTCTCATTGATGTATTGGGAACCAGAGCTATTGAGGTTCGACACAGTAGCGTTATTCCCCGATTTCATGTGAGGAGTTGGGCCACTTAGGTGTACCTGGGCAAATGAGGAGGTGTAGATCACATCGTGGTGTGTGTACTAGCAGAGTGGTGGATGTATGGGCACATATGGGATGCCCTATGGTACATGGTGACATGGCATTGAGCATTGGTATCCAGTGGTGCATGGATTTGTGCCACAGAGTTTAGTGCTAGTGTAGGGGTACGTATTTGAGTGCAGCAGAGCATGATGATGCACAACAAGTTGTTGAAGTGTTGCCACCACACAGATCTCCTAACGAGGGCTTTTGGCACAACAGTGGGTTTGGCACCGTCAGATTTGGAGAGCGAGTCGATCACAGGGTCTACCGTGAGTTTCCATTTATCACTCTCCAGCATTGCACACTCACACATGGGACTTAGATATCATCTCTTGATGCTCGTGTCATGAGAAATAGGACCCAAGAGGATCATTTGAGACAGTTGGATGGGACACGATGCATCAAGAGAGAGGCTTTCCAACTGTGGCATATGATCAGGGCGCGAGTTGGTTGATGCATGCTTAGGGGTAGCCCACACTTAGGGAGATGCATGACCCCATTTTGGTGAGATATTCTGGGGTGTCTCAGAAGCATCTACAACAGTTGGTGTACCTTACTTGCAGACGAATGTTTAGACTCCAGGCAGTAATGGGGACCGATTTCAAGAGGTAAGCTAATAGATCCCACTATGTGGTATGGTCGGCGTAGGGTAATTTCGCATGCATTAGATTGGTTCGTGGTGTAGGGAGTCCATATATTCATTGCACAAAGTGACTTGAGACATGGTATATGTTGGTGCCAGTAGCTGTCAGGACTATGTTGCAGTGGTTCTAGCTATATTGATTGCACGAAGTGACTTGAGACATGGTATATGTTCGTGCTAGTACCTGTCAGGACTATGCTACAGTCATCCTGGCTATGGGATCCAGGGGATTGGTTGGTTGATGGGACACTCTGTTTCATGATGAGTGGGATCAAGAGAAAGAATGAACCAACTCACACTTGGTTTGACATGTGGGGGAGCGTTGAGGCCTTTGTCGCATGACAAGGTTGTTTTTCCTTTTTGATGTTAAGGATCAGCATGAGTGTTGGATGGGTAGGCCATGACAACATGGATATGCATGTTCCAGATGCGTTGGGGCTCTATAGATATTTTGCCATCAAGTCCCAGGAGAGGAGGATACAGCGTGTGCACGATGGGCAGACTGTCAAGGTCAGAGTTGCGCAACGACAACATGGTGGCACCCTTTTTAGACTAGCATGGGATCTGGGCATCCCAGGACTTGGCAGTACATCTACCCATGGGGATGAGATGATTTCTATAGGGGGAGATCATTCAGATCTTCCATTGGGCTTTAGTGATTCATTGATGGTGTGGGGGACTTCATTAGCATGGCAAGTGCATCAACAGGAAGAAATCAGGTGAAGATCGTGAGAGCGAGACTTTATCTCTACAGATATTGGGTGGTATCTTCAGGAATTTACTCTTGGAGTGTATGGGATGGACCACTCGGTAGGGAAGCTTCGTGAGGAGTTGGCCAGAGTGCTACATTATCATGATCATTATTCCCTACAAATTTGATGGTATGAAGAGGGCTTCTGGTACTTATACGTTGGACATGATGGCTTGGGATCCTGGTATTGAGGGATTCCTTCATGATATGATAGTGCAAAGGTCAAGGACAATTTAGTGGCGCATCTGGGGCCCTGGCATAGTTTTCATTAACACTGGGGATCAACAGCTAGAGAGAGTGTCTGTTCAGGAATTGCTTGAGGACAAGCAAATTTTGGCGGGAGGACTATAATATCCCAAATTTTGATTTTTCATTTGCGAAGATTAGCGAAATTTATTGGGGATGTGCTAGGCATAGCACAATTTTGTAGTTCGAGTTTTGGAGATGATTTTGGCTTGAGGAGCTTGGGTGAAAATGCAAGATTGCAGCTCATTGGTAGATGGGGGCCACAAGAGAGAAAAAAAGGGAATGCACACTTGTGGAGCAAGAGAGAGGAAAAGAAAGGGGGTGAAACTAGTGGAAAGCAGGGGCCACCAAGGGAGAGAAAGGCCAACAATTATAAATAGAGAAATGCGGCTCTCCTTTGGGACATCTTTGATCATTTGACAATTTAACATAAGTTCTCTTGAGATGCTTAGCCAAGACAACCGTTTTGTTTAGCACAAGGAATTTCCAAGCAGGAATTCCACCCTCATTTCAGAGAACTTCGAGTGTCTCCCTAGTGCGGCAATTTTGGGTGCTCAACTTAGAGTTTCCATTGAGAATAATTGCAGGTTACTTCAGCTGGTACATGTTCCTTCCAGGGCGTAGAGGTGGCTTGAATTGATTGTGAGGAGATCAATTACGAAGGACCAAACCACTGGAGGATTTGCAGATATTTTCCCTTATTTTAGCTAGAGAATTTTGTGGTGAATAGCAGGGTTGAATTTGAGGAAATTTTTGGGGTCGAAATTCTGCATTTCTGGAAGTGCACAGGGGTCTCCAGGCAAGCTTGCGTAGGGGTTGGACGAATATTGGTTGAGGAGAGATAAGCATCGTAGATTGGAGGTATTCCTCAAGGGAGAATTTAAGCAAATTTGGGAGAGATTTTCAGTGGTGGATTTGGGCTTAATTCAGCAGTGTCACTATTGTGGGGTGCTTTTTGGATAAATTGGGTTTTTGTGAGTTTATTTAGAGACTCGGGCTATTTTTACAGAATTTTGTGGGCAATATTCAGGCCCAAAATCCACATTCTTGTAGTGCACGTGTCGTTGATTAGATGGTAAATTTGCATCACTTTGTGGATTTAGTTTTGGCTTGGAGCTGGGCCAAACCCTTTCTCGGTATTTTTGGGTATGAGGAGTGGAGCTCGAAGCTGCAATTTTAGAGCATTTCGGGCATTATTTTGAGGAGAACGTCCAATTCCATTTGGGAATCCATAGGAGATTTTCTGGGCAGAGCGTAATATTAGTTTGGAGCCATTTGAACAATTGGGTCAGCAATATTTCACCTAGGGTTTGCATAGCTTGATGGCAAACTCAGGTTCCATTGTGATGTCATTTTGTACTCAAATTTCCCCATATTAATAAAAATGGCTCATATATTCTGCTTATATTTACTGGTGTTCTAATTTGGGTGCTTGATTTTATATTTTGCTTACTGTTCCTAATTCATAGCTCTATATTTACTGTTATTTTCCAATTAGGAATATTACAGATTTCAATGGGAAGTTAATGACAAGATGGTTGGGTCCATATCTAGTAGAGAAATTTCATGAGAATGGGTCTGTCCAGATTAGAACCATTGATGAGGAAGGTATTCACCTAGTTGTAAATGGCTAGAGGTTGATGCTGTATAAAAGACCGTTGTCCAAAGAAGAGTTTGTCAGTTCAGTCAACAGAGAATTGAATGTGATTGGGAGGCTCACAGCCCTCAGTCGACAAAATTTCTAGAAAAAAAGAAAAAGAAAAAAGAAAATAAGAGGGTCTAGATGAAAACCTTCGTGGGGCATCTGATGCCAACTCCAGGGTTGAAAACCTTTCTGAGGCAAGCGAGGAGCAAAAGGAAATAAAATATGAAAAGATCCCCAGGTGATAGCCTCATCTGAGGCGCCTAGGGTAGGCATGCAGGTTGAAAACCTTTGCAAAGGCAACTTGCATTTCTAAAAAAAAGCAAGAAAAAAGAGAAAAAGAGAAAGAAAAACACAAGTAGTTCTTACACTACTTATGCTAACATCTCTCTTTTGCAGTTCTCTAGGTATTCAACAAAACCATGACTACAAGACAAATTCCACAAGTGCATTCCTCCATTTTTCCAGCCACCCATTGCATTTTCACCTCCTTCACTCACCTCCCTACCTCACTCCATCATCTAGCGAACAATAGCATCAAATTTTCCTCCTCGCTATAATGCTACAAGAGCAGTCTGTAATGCCGCAAGAAGAACCTATAATGCTACAGGGGGAGCCCGAAATGCTACAAGAGGAATATCTGATTGGAGAAAGAGGCCAAGAGGTCATGTCTTTTTCAAGAAGTGTTGAGAGAGGCCCACCAACATCAAATTCATCACCCATCCACTCCATCTAGCCGAAAGTCGGTTTCAACTTCTCTCTGCCATGCATATAGAAAAACACAGAAAGCCTCTGCTTTCATTTTTCCCCCACCTACACCACTTCCTCATGATCTTAAACCTATCCTCATGCCTTTTCTAACTTGCCCTCAAATTCCACATGCAATATAGGGTCTCAAAGAGGAATTAAATGACTGCTACAGGGAGAGGATTCCTCCTATAGCAGCTTATGTAGTCACACCAAAAATCCCATAATCAACTTTTTCCACCCACAGAGCAAGATATCTAGCCACCTTGAGCATCATAAAGCCATTTCTGAAGTAAGGAGGGGCACATCAAATGATAACCCATCCACTCCACCAACAACAGATTGGACACTGAGAAGAAACCTTTACACACAACAATGTTATTAGTCAAAGAACTATTAAGTTATGAGGATCTGTGCACTTGAAACAAAGAAAACCAACACCTTCAGGATCATCCTATTATGAAGTTCAGCTCTAGCATGCAAGTTTCTCCAACACATTGACATCACAAGTAGGCTCAGGTATGACAACCCTCACTTCTTCCCTATGCATATGATGATAAAATGTGTGATGGTTTAGAAAGGATTTTTTTTTATGGGCTGGAGGTGGCCAGTGAATTTGGCCACCTTCGATTAGTAAACTAAGGTTCATTTCAGTTACACATGCACGTGGAAAATTCAACTCAAGTGAGGTGGTGATTACAAGGAGTGAGGTGATAATCACTAGGAGTAGGGTGATGATTGCAAGGAGTGGGGACAATGGTTAGAAAAGGGAATTTCGTGCAAGCACCATGTTATCACAATGCTCTGATCCTTTACCACAAATGGAATATTAAGTAAAAATCTCCGCTCCATTTGTATGATCACTCATTTCAAGAAAAATTTAGAGAAGGACGATTTAGTGCTATCAGAGACTACCTGGGGTGCCATTGAGCTGCTTTGAACAGTGTTTGTAGGTGCTACAAAAGAACCTACAAGAGGAGCTACAGGAGGCTCTGAACTGCCACAGGAGGCTTTGGGATGCTACAAGAGGCCCGAAAGGAAGCTAAAGGAGAGACTTGAAGGGAAAGGAAGCCAACGTGACCCAAATTTGCCCTCAAACCCTCATGCACATGACAGAGTAACATTAAAAGTAAGAGATCCTTTCACTCTCTAATTTCCATACCTCTGCCTAGCAACATTTGCTTCAAATAAGTGCCTTGTAGCAAATAATTATACGGTACTACCCTTTTGGAAATTTTCATATGTAACAGCAAGATAGGGTCAAAGAAAGGTTTGCTTTGTTAAAAAATTATTGGCATCCTTCTCCCCCTCTAATAAAAAGGGAAATTTTGACACTGTCTCTACAACCAAGACTGCTTTGTTAGTTTTTGTAGCATCGGATGTGTTCTAGCCTTGAAATTTTGTGGAGATGCTATAATTCATGAGATCTCCAAAATCCAGAAATTGTTTATTGAAATTCTGCATAGAGATGATTTAATTGGCATCCTTCTCCCCCTCTAATAAAAAGGGAAAATTTCACACTATCTCTACAACCGAGACTGCTTTGTTAGTTTTTGTAGCATTGGATGTGTTCTAGCCTTCAAATTTTGTGGAGATGCTACAATGCATGAGATCTCCAAAATCCACAAATTGTTTATTGAAATTCTGCATAGAAATGACTTAATTAGATTATTAGCCAATTTTTAAATATTTCCTAAGTCTAAACTTAAGGAATATGACTAATTAATCAGAATTAATTAAGTTAAAGTGTGAATGTTCTAGAAACTCACACGATTGACTTCAAGTTAATCCTAACTATCAATTAAAATATAATCTTGGTCGTTGAAGTCTCAATAGAGGATTATAAGAAGTCGACAGGGCTTGGAGAAATCACTTGAGGAGTTCGATTTCATGAGCAGATCGATTTCCTGAGTAGCAGCATTCAGTTGTCGGAGAGAGCTAGTGAGATCAGGCAGTAAGAGAGGGGCAGGGACAATGAAGCTGGAGGAAGGATACCAGTTCTGATGAGTGAATTTGTAGAGAGGCAAAAGAGCCACAAAGACGCTGATGCAGAGCAGCGCAGTAGCCTCTAGAGGAAATTTCGAAATTGTTGGGGCGAAAGAAAAGTTTCAACAGTAGAAGCTAGGAAGAGGTTCTAGAGGCCAAGATAGATATTTTCCCAGACAATAGCTAACCATACGGCTTGAGGAGAAGCTTTTCCAAGATGAGTGCAAAAGTGACTGCGCTAGGGTGATGAAGTGACTTTGCAGAGCTAGTTTGGACGACTCAATGTGAGCTGAGGTCAGAGCCCGAATTTGCTTGTGGAGTGAGGAAATTCCTCACTAGATTTTCCTTGCCAGTTTTTCTCTGTAGGATTGCTAGTTTCGGCATCCAGTTGTCCTCAAATTATTTCACTACTGCATAATAATAAAACCCTCAGCTGCTACACCGGTTTTCCCAAGTTGGGTTTTTTTTGGGACATTGGTCCAAAAATAATTGTGTCATTTTATGTGTGTGCTAGTATTTCTTCCAACATTTACTTATTCTGTAGTTTATTTGTGTAGGTTGCAGTGTCATTGATTCAGTATTTGTTGTAGCAAACAGTAAATAGGAGTCTAGTTTCAGAATTATTTCCAGTTGGTGCAATAGGGTTCAGGTTTCTGAATTTTCACATGGTATTAGAGCGAAGATGATGAGCCAAAGAGCTCAGTAGCGAAGGAAGGAGGAGTTTCATTGTTCATTGAGGGGCAACAGATTGAAACCCTAGAGGCAGCATAGTCACCTTGGCCAAGAGGTCGAATTTCTTGAGGAGAATCGATTTTTCTAAGAGAGGGACAAAAAAATTCAATCTCTCTATATCAAGGGATTCCAGAGGTAGAGGGAGTAGCCAGTATTTTTCGCAAAGAAGATCTCTAGCTTCTAAAGCAGAACTAGCATCGGATGGAAGAAGAGCACACAATGAGGAAAATTTTTCCTTAGGGAACTTCTGGGCTCATGAAGTTCGATTTCCCTTGCAGATCAACAATTGTTGTGTGCAAAGTTTCTCACTCCAGAAGGAAGTGCAAATAGCTAAGCAGCAGTTGAGTAGAAGGGAAGAGGATATTTTCGAAATTTGTTGAGATGAACACTGTTGCACTTCGAGATCAGGACAGGTTGGATGGTGCTTCCAACTATGTCATCTGGAAGGCAAGAATGTCCTTCCTTCTGGATGAATATGGCCTGAAACCATTCATAGATGCAGTGGTAGCTATCCCCACGGATGCAGATCAACTAAAGGAGTACAAAAAGGAGAGGACATGGGTGAAGAGGTTGATCCTTGATGGTGTTCAGGATCACATTGTTTCTCAAATAGCTAGCAAAGGTACTGCCAAGGAGATGTGGGATACACTTTCCACACTATACCAGGGCACTTCTAAGCAATGGAAGATGTACTTAGAATATAAGTTGATATGCACAGGGATGCAGAAAGGGAAACACATAGACCCCTTCCTCACCAGGATTCAGGAGATCCGACATCAACTTGCAGCTATTGGGGCAATGCCTCAACCCACAGAGCTAGTGTGGTTGGCACTCAACAATGTCTCAGAGGAGTGGCAGGTATTTGTCCAAAGTATCTTGGGTAAAGACACCTTGCCAAGGTGGGACAGGATGTGAGCTGATTTGCAACAGGAGGAGTTGAGATGAGACCTAGTGAAGAGCTCCATCAGTGGTAGCAGTAGTGGATCAAAGCAGATGAAGGAGGAGGAGAATGTGGCCCTCGCATTGAAGGGTCCCAGTCAGGGACAGGGAGAGCAGAGGAGAAAGAAGGACCTGTCAAAGGTCAAGTGCTTCAGATGTGGTGAGCTCGATCACTACAATACCCAATGTCCTCTCAGGAAGAAGGACAAGGAGGAGCAGTGGGACCAACAGGCAACATCGATAGAGATTGATAGGCTGTCCTCCAGGTTGGAGGAAGACTTCGCCATTTTTGCTGACATACCTCTAGGAATGAGGTGAGGAGATTTGGTTTTATTAGGAGATTAGACTTAGGAAAAGTTATTTTTGTTTTGGTTAAGTCACAGATGGGGGAAACCCATACTAGGGAAATACGCACTCCCTAGTTCGGTTTGCATGGAGGTGATCAAGTTTTGCATGGAGGTGGTTAAGTGAGGGCCCACGATGGAGGTAAAATTGTAGGGAAAAGTGCTCCATGAAATCTATATAAGAAAGATAGCTCTCCTCATTTCATTCATCTTTTTGGCATATCAATTTCTCTTTGGTTTCTCGCGCTGCTTAACCGAGTCATTTGTTGTTTGGAACTAGTTCTTCAAGCAAAGAGCTCACCCTTTCTTTGGCGGACTTCAAGTGCCACCCTAGGAATGTTTTTCTTCATTCCTTAGGAGGATCTCATTTTGATTTTGAGTAGTTGCATTCATCTCCAGGTGGTGTGAATTACTAGAGGACACAGTGAAGAGGAGGCTAAATTTGCTTGTGATGTCTTACAATGGAGTTTGGTTGAGAGATTTTTCGGAGAGGAAGCATAGGAGGTTTTTTGTCATTTTGGAGAGTTTGGGAGCTGTAGGAGTGTGCTTATTTGCAGGGTGACTTTCACACTTCCTGGGCCAGCGTAGAGGCAACACTTGGTGCTCACGTGGAGGGTGGAGTATCAGTTTTTGACGTTGAACTTTACCGGGAAGGTTAAGGGAAACATTTGGAGAGGAGATTGCTTCATTTTTGGAGCTTGGAGGAGGTTTTCGTTGGTGTTCCTTGCAAGCTGTATTCTTGAGCAGTTTGGAGGGCGTAGGGCATATTGGAAGCCGAATTTGGGAAGTTGGATTCAGGCCAAATCTTTTTTGGGTTTTTGTGGGTTTTGGCCAAGGAGCTTGGGGCTAAAGTTTCAGCATTTTCTGAGAACCGAAGATGGGGTTTCTTGCAGTTTCTTTCCATCCAGCAATTTAGTTTCTAGGGGACAACTCAGAGCATTAGAGGAGCAATCATTTTCCAGCTTTGAGATTATTGTTTATCACCTCAGTTCTGTCAATCTTTCCCTTGAGGCAAGCGTAGGTGCATTTCTACATATTATTGTACTTGCTCCATTTCATTAATAAAATGGCTTAGCTGGTTCTCATTTATGGAGTTTATTGAGAATTTGTTGATTGTTTTAATATTTCTATGTTATATATCCATTTTGCTTTGCATATCATCGTTTATATAAGTTGGGAACATTACAGTGGTATCGACACTTGGAATTTGGCTCAGTCATGAGAGAATTTTTCTATGAGTGGAAGGACTGACAAAATATTACTTACAAGAGGCAGAGGTACCGGAGCAAGGAAAGGGAGTTGTAGATTACTCCAAACACAAAGCATCGTGGGAAGGCTGTGGTAGAAGAAGATATGGGTGAGCCCAAGAGTAGGGAAGAAACGTCCTTACACACTCTCTTGAAGGCTTTGAGTGATTTGGAAAAACGGTAGAACGAGATGCTAGACGAGATCAAGATGCAGAACCGGGAGCGGAGCACTCACCGAGAGTTTATAGTTGGAGAGACTTCAGGGACCTCTCAACAGTTCGATCACCATTCACCTACTGCGCAACGAACATCCTCAAGTGAGCCAACTCGAGCTACTTTACCCTCTTTTATACCTTTGGTGCAGCGTGAAACTAGTGGAGGAGAGGATCCATCGTTGATGGGGGAGCATTTCCGAGAGTGGCAGTCCATGGAGGAAGACTTCAAAGAGGCTCTAACTTTCAGAGACGTTTGCAAGCTTAAACATAATGAAAAGGGGAAGGGCTATGGCATGCATAACTATGAGTTGCATCGTTCTATTGGGAAAATCTATTTTCCTATTTATGATGGCACTACCAAATGCACAACATGAGTTTGGGTAGAGATGTTGGACACATACTTCCAACTCAAACGGATTACAAAGGTAGAGGCCATCAAGATGGCCACATTGCACCTGGAGGGGGAGGCACATGATTGGTGGTTTCATGGTTTGTCTACTCTGGGGCATGCTAGTGTGACCTCTTATGAGGACTTCACGCGAAGAGTAGTGGAGCGCTTTGATCAAAGAGATCTAGAGGCTCACTTCAAGGAGTTGACCCAGCTCAGACAGACATGGTATCCAGAGCATTATATTTCAGAGTTTTTTAGGGTCTCAGTCATGATACCTAATTTGTCAGATGCAAGGAGAGTATACACATTTGTGGAGGGGCTATGAAGTCATGCAAACCATCTACTCTTCTAGAGGCATTGACTTGCACTAGAGATTTGCAGGGGGCTATCCCCAGGACTCGAGCTCCATTTCCTTCATGCACTCCCTACCTTCAAAAGGGAAGTGACACTAGAGCACCCGCACCGCAAAGAGCATCCCAAGGTCGGGGTCAATTGGTGATGAGACCAAGAGAGACCTCAGGAGGAGGAAGTTGTGTTTTACATGCCGAGAGCCTTGTGCACTAGGCCATCGGTGCACAGGGGGCAAGGCCCATCACATCGAGGTCTTCTCATACAGTGATCAGGAGGATGATGTGGAGTTGGAGCATGGTGGAGGAGACAGCGAGGATCCATCAGGGAGGGGGCCACCACCACCACGACCTTAGGGAGGAGCATCTTTTGCACCAACCGGGGCAGTCCTAGCTTCTTTGTGTGGGATTCCCAAATTTTTTACCATGAGGATCATAGGTACAGTGCAGGGACAGTGTGTCTCAATTTTAGTAGACAGTGGGGCCACCCATAATTTTATTGATGCTTAGATGGTCCAGAGAAGGGGCATCACCAATGCAAAGTTTGAGGGGTTTTCAGTCCCAATACCAAGAGACAGGACTATGCAATGCACTCGATATTTTCCCGCTCTGACAATGACTATGGGGAACTATTCGATGACAAACCACTTTTCCATGGTGGATGTACCAGACACCAATGTGGTGTTGGGTGTCCAGTGGTTGTATTCCCTTGGTCAGGTTACCACTGATTGGAAGAAGCTTGTGATGGAGTTTGTTGGACCGGATGGCAAGCCAGTGGTTCTTCGGGGCATGCATTCGTACCCTCCTTAGATAGTTTTGGGCCACAGGATGGAGGCCGATTTGAGGCATGGAGACATAGCATGGAGAATAAAATTGAAGATTTCAGAGGTTGGTGGAATGGCCAAGGCACCACATCTAGACATACAAGAAGTACTGGATAGATATCCGGTAGTCTTTTGAGATATACTACCAGGACAACCACCTAACAGGGGTTTGAGCACACTATAAAGTTGGAGCTTGGTGTGTAGGCAATCATTACTACACCCTCTAGGCATCCCAAGGCCTATAAGGATGAGATCGAGAGGGCCATTAGGGAGCTATTTGCGTTGGGCCACATCAAACCGAGTTCTAGTCTGTTTGCTTCTTCGGTTGTGTTGGTGAAAAAGAAGGACGAGACTCTTCGCATGTGTATTGACTACAGGGCCCTCAACAAGAAGACGTTGAAGAATAGGTATCCCATTCCACGTATTGATGAGTTGATGGATGAACTTAGAGGAGCCAAGTGCTTCTCCAAGATAGATTTGTGGTCGAGGTATCATCAGATTCGGGTGAGGGAGCAAGACATCCCAAAGACAACTTTTAGATGTCATTATGGGCATTTCAAGTTCCTGGTCATGCCTTTTGGATTGACCAATGCATCGGCTACTTTTCAGTCGTGCATGAACCATGTGTTTAGAGGCCAGTTGAGGAGTTTTGTACTAGTATTATTTGATGACATCTTGATCTACAACAGGACATCGGAGGAGCACCTGCAACACTTAGAGACAGTCTTGCATATATTGGAGGAGCATCAATTCTACGCCAAGATGTCCAAATGTGAGTTTGCGCTGACAAAGATGCTTTACTTGGGACACATCATAGGTGCAGATGGGGTCAAGGTTCATGAGGAAAAGATTTGGGACATTTGAGATTGGCCAAAGCCTCAATATGTGACAGTATTGAGAGGATTTTTGGGCATCTATAACTATTATCGAAAGTTCGTGAAGGGCTTCTCATAGTTGGCACCTTATTGATCTGACTAAGAAGGGGGCTTTTGTGTGGACAGAGGGAGCTCAGGTAGCATTTCATCGGCTCAAGGAGGTGATGAGTTGTTGCTCGGTATTGGCACTCCTGGATTTCACAGCCTTTCACATTGGAGTTTGATGCATTAGGTGTGGGGATTGGGGCAGTCTTGTCCCAAGGAGGGCACCCCATTGCTTTCAAGAATCGGAAGCTCCTACCACATGAGATGTCGTATCCCATTTACGACAAGGAGATGTTGGCCATAATGCATGCATTGGCCAAGTTTAGATAGTACTTGTTAGGGAACCGATTTCGGGTGAAGACAAATTACAACAGTCTTCGCGATTTCATGGGGTAGCAGGGCCTCAATGGCAGGTAACAGAGGTGGGCCAGCAAGGTGCAGGACTACAATTTTGATATTGAGTAAGTGCGGGGGAAGCATAATGTGGTGGTGGATGAACTATCCTAGAGACTAGCAGGACTTTCACTCATGAGCATTTGTCATGATTAGAAGGCTTAGTTATTGGTAGAGTATTCCAAGGATCGCCGGGCATGCAAGATCTTGGAGGGCAGTTATGCAGATGAGCACTACAAGGTGACAGATGAGATTATTTATAATAAAGGGCAAATATTTTTGGTTTCGGGATCCTAATTGATGGAGCGCGTCCTTCGGGCAGCTCATGATTCTCCTTTATCTGGGCACCAAGGGTTTAGGAATACTTATATGGTAGTGAGAGAGCGCTTCACTTGGAAGGGCCTCAAAGGAGAAGTGTTGAGGCATGTGCAGGAGTGCGAAGCTTTCCAGAGGAAAAAAGGAGAGTTGACCCATCCAGCTGGATTGTTATAGCCTCTTCCCATCCCTGAGGGGAAATGGGAGAGTGTCTCTATGGATTTCATAACCAGAATTCCCTTGATGCAAGGGAAGGATTGTATTTTTTGGTGGTCGACCGGCTGACCAAGTTTGCACACTTCTTTGCCATACCGACATGATATTTAGCTTCACAGGTTGCAGAGTTGTTCTTCAAGCCTTCAACTATAGTTAGTATCCGAGATAGCCAATTCATGGGAGAACTTTGGTAGGAGCTTTTCAGGCTAGTCGGCACTGAGCTCACCCCGAGCACCAGCTATCAACCACAGACCAATGGCCAGACAAAGAGGGTGAACCAGTGGTTAGAGGGCTATCTGAAGAACTATGTGACAGGGTAGCAGAGGGCTTGGATTCGATGGTTGCATCTAGGAGAGTATTGTTACAACACCACCCATCACATGGCCATTGGTATGACTCCTTTCTGTGCTTTATATGGTTATGATGCTTTGTCTTTTGCTACATTGTTTGTGGAGACAGTAGGGCCCCAAAGACCAAGGATTGGATCCTAGAGAGACAAGATATCATCAACGCTCTTAAGGATAAATTATAGGCAACCCAAAACCAGCAGAAAATGTATGCTGACCGACATAGAGTAGAGAGGCATTTTGAGGAGGGGCACTTGGTCTACCTTCGATTGCAGCCTTACCGTCAGCCCACGTTGAAGCAGAAGGGGGTCGAGAAGCTGCAACCGAGATTCTTTGGGCATTACAGGATGATCAGTAGGGTTGGAGTGGTGGCTTACGAGTTGGAGCTACCACCAAGGAGCGAGATCCATAACATTTTTCATGTGTCATTCCTCAAGAGGGTGTTGGGGTAGTAGGTTACAGCAGTTGTGGAGTTTCCTCCACTTGATGATGAGGGGCATCTGATTTTAGATCCAACGGGCCATCTTGGAGACCATGGAGAGGAAGCTCGGAAGCATGGTCATCAGAGAGTATTTGGTGCATTGGAAGAGTTTACCATATGAGGATGCCACTTGGGAAGGGGAGCACATACTTGAGCATCAAGCACTGAAGTTGCTTGGGGAAAAGCAACATTTGGGAAGGGAGGACTGTCATGTCCCTTCCTAAATTAATTTGGAAAAACATTAATTATTATATTATGGGGCCAATTTTAGAGCTAGTGGGTCCCATTCAATTTTATTATGAGATTAGACTTAGGAAAAGTTATTTTTGTTGTGGTTAAGTAACAAATGGGGGCCACCCACACTAGGGAAATACGCACTCCCTAGTTCGATTTGCATGGAGGTGGTTAAGTGAGGGCCCACGATGGAGGGAAAAGTTCTCCATGAAATCTATATAATAAAGGCAGCTCTCCTTATTTCATTCATCTTTTTGGCATATCGATTTCTCTTTGGTTTCTCGAGCTGCTTAGCGGAGTCACTTGTTGTTCAGCACGAGTTTTTCAAGCAAAGAGATCACCCTTTATTATGGGGACTGTTGACCACTGCGTGTCAACTACCCATAGCAGTACACCCCCCTTTTTCTTTGCAAAAAAGGACAACGCTTGATCGAGATGTTCGTGCCATTCGACAGTCATCGTCATTCTCCTGATCATATTAAGTTGTAAACCCAGTCTGCATTTTGAATTGTAAATGATCTTAGCAGAGTTGAGTCATGTATGTAAATTGCCTAGGTGGACCTAATTTTCTAGTGATAATCTGCATTCCAAAAGGTTTTTCGTCTCACCGATTCATGATCGGCAGAGTTTTCCTTCAACCTGACCCCAAAGCCGGAATGAATTTTATCATTAGAGTCTTAGGAGAATCCTAGAGTGTTGATCTGCTAGATTATGTTTGGTCGCAGAACTGGGCGGTCTATGAGGGTCTGTCAAAGGGCTTTTCCCCCTTGAAGATGTAAAAATTGTAAAAGTCATGATGTAAAGTGTCTTGAGGGTTAAGAAAAATGTTAATGCCCTCATGCGTCTTAAGTCCTAGGTCCTAGGGAAATTTTTCCAAAGGCTATGTTTGATGATCCATAAAAAAAA
>APFE030949644.1:61650-85501 GCA_000404065.3 Pinus taeda | reverse complement strand
CAATGAGCCCCATATGCTCATGAATAGCCTCAATGTATTCCCACTGGTCTGTGATGGATTGGCCAATATTGGCCCATAGGACTCTCTTGAGCTTAGCTGTTACTTTGTCAAGTGTGAGCTCTTTCTCTAGCTCATTTATCCTCCTTTTGAGAGTCTTTACCTCTCTTTCTCTCTCAGCTACGTTTTTCTTGGATTTATCATATTTTTCATTGAGCTTAGCCAAAGTTTCTTTGGCTTGACTCAGCTCTGTCATTTTGGCCTCCAAGACCTGAATTTCATTCCTGAGTTTCTGCATGTCAAGGCTTTGAGCCTGCTCTGTTGTTGGTGCTGAGGTAGAGGGTGCTGCTTGCTCTGTCTGCTGAATGGGAGGAGTAGTGGTTTGAGGAGCTTCTTCCAGATTGATTGTTTCTGGAGGGGGATGAGAAGTTTGGCCTGCCTCTTTCTGTTGCAATGCTGCCTGAAGTGCAGCCTCTGATTCCTCCAACTTTTCTTGTGTTTGGATGAGTTGTTTATACAGTGACACTAGCATAGCTGTTGCATCCTTGTCATGTCTCAGCTGGGCAAATTCTTCAGTTTGGGGATGAAGAGTTGCTGGGATCTTGATCATCTTCCTTAATGCTGCCATATCGGCATCCCTTAGCTTCAACAGCTCCTGCACAGCTTTGACATCCTTAGGATCATGCCCAAGCTCTATTATGATGTCTTCCAAAGATTTGATTCTATTGTCCTTTGCTTGAGAGGATGCTCTTTCCAACTCAAGTTGTGCAGTTGTATTATTAGGCTATTTTCTAGCCTGTAATTCACCAATGTTTTATCTGCCAAGGAGGCATATACCATCTCACCCGTTTTCTTGTGTAATTCAATCTGATCCATCTGGTGGATGTCCTTGGCAAGGACCTCAAAGTTGGTTCTGATGTAATCTGCAGCTAACTGTGGCTGCTGCATGGCTGACATGAAATGGCTCATAATCATCTTTCCCTCATGGACGTTATAAGCAGACATAAGTCTTTGCTGGTTGGTGGGAGCCATTTTCAACAAATGATTATATAGTTGTAACCTTATGGGCTCATTCCTCTTATTTATGTCCTTCAACTGCTGCTTGATGCTCTGTTCGCCTCCTCTTTGTTGGCTTGAGGAGCTAACTTCTCCTCTTGCTGCGCTCTCTTGTTCCTGCTGGAAGGAACTTGCAGAGGCCTCCATGCTAGGTGGGCCCATGCCCAAAGATTGCCCTATTGGCATTTCTTCCTCTGAAAAAGGATTTAATCTTTGCCTCTTTTCCCCTTGAGTTGTTGATGTTGTGAGGGGAGTCTCTCTGTCCCTTTTCCTGCTTATGTTCTCCTTTTGAGGGGTTTGAAGGACTGAAGCTTCAGCTCTTGTTTCTTGCCTAGGAGGCACAATTTGTGGTGGCTGTTACTCAGTGATCATTAGGGCCTCTGCTGTTTGTTCTTCTTGCATTGCCTGTTATTTTTCTTGCTGTTGTGTTGTTGTGGTCCTTGCTGCTGTACCTGTTCCTGAAGTGGCTGCTCTTGCTCCATTTCTTTCTCCTTGCCTTTGCTGGAGGTTTGATCTGTAGTTTTGACTGCCTCCTAATGTGTTGTGGAGGATGAGGCAGCTACTCCCACTTGAGGGCTTCTAAGAGAAAATACCTTTGCAGGAAGTTCTAAGTCAGCCATCTTTAGAAGATTTCTTCTTGCTCTTTCATTTAGTTCTTCTTGTATGACAGGTTCGTCTAAGGTGCCTCTCTTCCATTTTGTTTGATTTGCATATTGTTCTATGTGAGGCAACCTTACATGGTCATAACTGGACAGCCTATACTTGACCCTTCTTAAGGTTATGAAGTGATTGGGTCATAAGGTTTCCAGAGGAAACTGGTCTTTAAGCCAAGGCCTTCTAGCATTCTGTCTGCCTCTTGCCAGCCTTCCTCCCTTTTGTTATAAATAAAGTGGCCCAATTGGTTTCTTACCTTCAGCTGTGATTTCTTGCCTTTGCCTGAAAAATTCTTCACATCAGCATTCCCAAACTACCTGAAGTATTCAAGGGCAAACAACCTCATAGGCACATATTTGGGCAGTCTGTATGGGGGTAACTCACAACCATATATTCTAATAACGGTGTAGTTTTGGTAAAAATACCAATCCCCAATGCTGTATACCTTGGACAACTGAAGGATCCTTTGCATCTCATCGGTTAGTCTTGGAGGAGATGAGCTCAGGAACAGAGACATGGCTGGGTGGATAAAAAGGTCTATAAACTCACAGTAAGTGTATGGAGAATAGGCTCTGCAGTGAAAAACTGAGGTCCAGTACACTACTGACCTTGGATTTCCTTGTACATCCACTCATTTCATAGCAAAAGAAAAATTCTCATGTTGATAGTATAAAATCAAGTGGTAGATGTAGGAGGAGTATCTGAACACCCTTTCCCTTGATAGGTTCATCAATTGCTCATGCATTTTGTCTGATATATATGTGGCATAGTCATAGTAGATTGGAGTTTTGCCAGTGGAAAACATGAGCATCATTACCAGTACAGTTTCATCAATATACTCAATTGAGTTATAACCCAAAATGGGACTGATCATATCTGCAAGGTCCCTGCCCAATGGGTTGAGGTAAACATGAGAAATGGGAGGGTACTGCACAGTATCAGAATCAATATATAGTTGGTTCAGCTTGGTGATCTGAGCATCTAACATCTTAGCTCCTTGGTTTATCAGATCAAACAAAGATAAAGGAACCAATTTCTTCTTAGTTTTGAATTGCAGCATCTCTCTGATGGCCTCAGGGGTAATATAGAAAACAACTGAGCCTGAAGGGTCAAGCACAGCCCTCTGAGTGGCATCATAACCATCAACACACAGGTGAATCAGGTCAGGAAATGGATTGACCTGAGGAAGCTTGAAGATTGGGAGGAAGGAATCCCAAATGCCCAATACATCTGTTCCAGTCTCATGTTTAATCTTTAATTCATTTAACAGGTGGATGTGGAACTTGCCGTGCATTAGCATTTCCTCTGAGATTTGATAATCCAAATCTGCTAATGCCTTCCACTCCAATTCTCTCTGAGGGGCATTTAAAGGGGCAACATTGAGGGCCATAGGTGCTACTGGTGTATCCATGGTTACTTTAAAACTCTGCTTATATGTAAATTAGTGTTACTGTGCAGAGTAACAGAAAAGAGTGTTTCTTGAAAGGAGAGGTGATTTATTGAGAAACAGAGGACAAAAGGGTCAATTGCAGCAATTGAAATACTGCACAAAGCACTAAAAGGGCAAATACTTGTCCTTAACAGACTCTTTCACAGTAATTTGGTGTAGTTCGGTTTCCCTGTTCACGATTGTGCGAACAGAATGCAGGTTCTGTGAAAGCTTTGGTAAACAAGGCTTAGCCAGTGAATTTCGACCTTATAATTTCAAATGGGAACTAGGCACAGGGGATTTGCCGGTCAATTATATGTTTTTCCTGTGTTTTAAGTTAATTTAGGCTATTTGCAGACAAAACCAGGCGCAGAGAGGATTCACAGGGATAAATACCTGGTACACTGACAGTCCTGGTCACAAATGCAGGTGGATTGGCACGCCGATGGCCTCCAGGTTGAATTCAGCAGGTTGGCGTGAGTTTGGACGTAAAATGCATGCAGAAGACACAACAGTCGTTTTTGCAAAAAGTGCAAAAAACGCGAAATTTTGGCCAAAATATGGAGTTTTTGGAACATTGGCGCTTTTTTTTGGATGACGTCAGCATGATGTCATCGAGTGGGGTCAAGGTCGGATGACGTCAGCCTGACATCATCAGGTTACGTGGCAGCTTAAGAGTGGTCCACGGGGATGGTGAGGTGGCGGACAGGTGGAGCAATGGCGGATGAGGGCGCTGACGCGACGATGACGTAGCAGTGATGCTGGCAGTGACGTTGGCAAGGTGGGTTGGCGGAGACCGGAAACCATAGGCGGTGTGGTATCGCACTGCCTTCCATACGGAAGTGGAATTGTCAGAGGGGGCTCCGATACGCTGTGGGGGTGACGCGTGGCAGAGGCCTGAAGTCACCCTCTGACAGATATCGGAAGGTAATTTACGGACGTTGGGGCCGGTCCGATATGCATGTGGGCCGTTGGATGAAAGGCGCCCGATCGGATGGTCGACGGGTCAATAACTTGTCCGGACGATACAGCGTCGGGCGGGCAATAAAATATTTATTTTTCATGAAATTCGTGCCCGGCGGGACATTGGAATATTTGCGAATTTGTATGGTTTTTCAATGTATTTCTGTATAAAGTTGCGCATAACTCAAAAACTTAGGATAAGTCAGAAAAGTGGGTTTTTCAATGTATTTTTGCCTTTTGAGCGGGTTAGGGGTGAAAATGGGTTTTTTACAAGGTTTTTAAGCAAATGATGGGTTTGATATGATTTCTGAAGGAGGAAAAGAGGTGAGGCTTGGGTTCTTAAACTGACCAGATGTCAATTTGATTCCCTCTTAGTGAACATATGGCTATAATGCCAAGGGGGGGGATATTTATAGAATGCTTGGGGTTTATACACCATGGTGTTATAATAGTATGGAAAGGGTGACATAGGGAATTTAGATAATAGAAGTTAGGGGTTAATATGGAGTGAAAAGGTGAATGAGGAGTGATATCACTAAGTTTATTTGAAAACCACTTAGCTTAGGGAGTAGATCAAAATGAAAATAATTTTGTACAAGAAATGTGGCTCTTAAAGAAACCAGAACCAACATAAAACCTTGAATTCTTTCACAAACACAACTGGTGTAGGGATGTTAGTAATGAGCGTAAAACAAGGAAAAAAGGGGAGTTAGACATGCTCCATTGTATTCTTTTCCTTATATTGACCAGCAAGATTCAGTTTGAAAGGAGTACCACTTCTGCAACCCCATCTACCTACCCATCTACTTGCCTAACATTTTTTTGTTTCTTCTTGGAGGGTGCACTTGGACTTGCAGACCCTTATGTGCCTTTTCTTTTCCATTGGCTTTTTCTTTTGATTGCCTATTTAGCACTACCCTTATTGCTTCCAAGGCCCCAGATTAAGCGGTTGGGAACCTTAGTTTCTCTGCCTAACTATTGGTCTGCCAAGATTAAACAGTTTGGATAGACTTCTTTCTCTATTCTACAATAGAAAATTGAAACATGGCATGATCCAGATTAGACTGTTGGGCCATCCATCAAAATTTAGTAAACATGAAGCTATGTACACACCTTGTCATCTCTTGGAAATATGGGATATTTGTATCAGCAAAGCAGAGCATATTTGGCATTTGAATTTTCCAATCATGAAATATGAAACCTATTGGTACAGGTATCGAACAGTAGGATTGCAAAGACTAGGCTTGTTAAACATGCTATATGTGCCACACTTCAGTAGAAGCACATCCAACATAGCCTGTGTGTGACAATTACTAGAATTAGTTCATGATGGATGCCTCTAGCTAGGGACAAGGATCCCAATTGACAAAATGCTAATAAGGAGGATTACTGGGCTGCCTCACCAAGGAAAGGACCCTGTTGAAGATTTCATTGCTCAAAACCAAGAAAAAGCAATGGCACATGCCATGAAGGAGAAGTTTAGGATTATCAAGAAGTCATTCAGTTACGATATCAACTCTATCAACGACCAAGGGGTGTGCTTTTCCGCACACATTTTAGCAGGAAAAATAATGAGGAAATGCAGAGCAAATGAAGTCCCTGTAGCCATGGTTTCTTTAGCTGCGCAATGCAATGATGGGGTTTTGTTCAAACGGGTCAGGTACTTATGCAAGGGGTTTTTGGAGGATTTCCAGGAAGCACAAGAGGAAGGGAAACCATTTCATTACGCATGGTTGATCTTCATAGTCACACTGATCACATGGAAGGAGCTAGAAGACTCATAGTTTCCGATGAGACTCATCAATAGGTAAAATATATGGGTCACAATGCCACTCTCCATCTTATTAAATTATCTTTTCTCGCATTTATTTACAGATTTTTTTTTGTATTTTGCTTAGTGAGAAGAGTAAAAGTGAGTTACTATGTCATATGGCCTAATGTGTGTTAAATGTACGAAATTGGAGCATTTTTTAGTTGACTTGAGTGAAAGGACATAGAGTAGGCAAACAAGAGAGATTCTATGAAGTGGTCTCCCTCCTTAACTCCTCAAATCAATCAAATATTCTCCCACTCTATCTCATCATCTCGGTGTCTCTAGAAGCTAATCAAGCCAAGTTCATTGGCAACCAAACCAATGCCAATCAAAGAATAGCTATTCCTGAGTTAGGGAGCCAAGTATCCCTATTTTCTAGGGAGATGATGGTAGCTCCAGTTTTTTATAAATAAGCAAGCTAAGGGACTCATTAGGATTCAAAGTTTTATTGTAGCCAAGATGCCATTAAGCTGAAGCACATTTGGCTATTATTCTTAGATGTATTTGACACTTCTTGATTGGTAATGAGAAATTCGATTTTGATCGGACATTGAGTTGAATGAGAGGGATAAATCTCTTGGGTTAAGGCCCAACCATAGCAACAAAATTTCCTCTATTTTGTATATATATTTCTTAGCTTAGAATGTTTTTTTTTTTTTTTTTAGAGTTGTTCATGGACACCTTGGTCAATGGGTGGCGCTACGTCCACAGAAAAATCTGGGCTTGACACCCCTCAACCTACTGCAAGACCTAACCCCAAGGCCTTGGGGGAGAATGGGCCTATGACCTCCTGATGGTGAGGCACTGATTTTGATCAACTAAGCTAACCCTTGGGGCTTCTTAGCTTAGAATGTTGATTAACTACTAAAATTTTATTTATGTTTCTGCTTAGGTGAAAGTTGATTTAAGTTGTTGCTTATCCATGCTTTCATTAGCTTAAAGAGTAGATTAGTGTTGCAGTCTAGTGAAGGAAAATATACTAGAAAATCTTGTGACAGTAACCTCTATCTCATCTCCCTTATGGGATCATGATTAGGGGACCCCACTCTCGCAACCCAAAAGCAAAGTTTGTGTTTTGTTCATTATCTAGATTAAGTCTCATTCTTAGCTAGATAACTATTTATGATTTCTTGGAAATATTTGCAGTTGTTATTCTACTTCTTAAGATTGTTGTAGCTTAGAAGGTAGTCCATTTCAAATATCTAGTCCTTAACAATAGTTAGATAAGATTTTCTAAATTCAACTCATGTTTTCCTTAGTGACATGTAATAATTTGTAAATGAAAAGAGAAACAAGTTTTATTGCAACAATTTTCAATATGTAGGAAGAGACTTCTCCAACCAACTCCACCTAGGTCTTCTCCACCTTCTGTTGATGCATACTAGCCCATATTCCAAACCTCTATTTTCCAGACACCGTGAGCAAGTTGTCTTAGGAAAATCCGACCTTCTTAGAGTGATGAGCTTGGCCTTGGGTGATGTTCACCTTCCCTACACCTTCCACAACTGTCATGCACTTTTCCAACACTTCATCCCACCATTCTTGTTCTCCAAAACCTCTTAGGCAACTTCCTGTAGCAGTTCCGGACATCCTATAGCAAACCTGTAGTATCCTGTTTTGCCCTGCAATGGTAACCTAGCCTAGTTTAGGAGTAGGTTAACTCCTCAGATTGGACTCAATGACCAGAAGTGCCACCTAGACTAGTCCTTTCACTCCTTTCCTTCCTGCAATATCAGATAGCATTAGCTCTTTTATTTCTAAGTTTAGCAATTATAACTTTATCTATTTTCTAAGTGTGAATGCGATAGTTAATGCATGCATATTTGACTTATGAAATGATAGAATAATCTTCCATTTTCAAGCAACCCTGATAGCTAGGTGATCAAGTACAAGATTATCATAATTTCTTTTCTGCAGGTGATTTGTGTCATTTCATAGTATTTACAAGTTGACAACTTTCATTTCCTTGTTTTACAAGCATTTACCTTCTCTACATTAAAAATAAACTTAAATTCCATTGTCAGTAGTGAGGCTCCCTTTAGTTCAATAGAGGAATGGTCTGGAACCCTAATGGTCAAGAGACCCAGTTGAGAAGTGACATGAGTAGAATGATGCATTTGTTGTGCATATAGCACTATCACCTCCAAGTTTGTATGAAACCCCAATTTGATAAATTAAAGATGGTAGCCCTAGGAGGTGCAGCAGTCTTGCTGCAATACTGAGGTTCATTAGTTTTTGGCACCATTGCCAGGGAGGTATCTAGGTAGATGTAATTTTTCTTTTTTCTTTCTATTTTTCGTTCGTTGGATAGATGTTACTCTTGCTTTCCTTTCTGTCTTGCATTTGGTTTTTGAAAAAACTCATATATATATATATATATATATATTTATTTCTTGCCTCGTAGGAGTAGAGAGTATTTAGGGAAATTCTTACCAAATACCCCCACACCATAAAACAATCAACCTTCCCTCTTCTTCGGTGGCTTCTAGCTTCCCTCTCTGACTACATGAGAGTTAGAGGACCCCTTAGGTGAACAACTTGAAATATTTGAAGAGTCGATTAGCAAAGAAGAAGAAGAGACCATTCCACATACTTACACCATGGCTGAAAAAATGAATGAGGTTGAAAACAGAAATGAGGGTGCTTTTCCCATTATCAAGACTAATGGATATATTAGGATGAAAAATATAAGTCCCTCTGCCCTTCCTCAATTCCATGGCTTAACCTCAGAGGACCCTGATACCTTCTTGTTTGAGTTTGTTTTCATATATAGAACTTATGATTATACCTCTAATGACGAGAAGTTGAAGTGGTTCCCATTCGCCCTGAAGGATGCAACCTTGCACTGGTTCATGGGTCTGCCTGGGGATAACATCACTACTTGGGCTCAAATGCAGTAATCCTTTAACAACAAGTACAAGGACTATTGCAGATCAAAATACACCAAAGAGGAAATCTTTATCATGACCCTAGGACCTGATGAATCTATGGAAGATTATGAGGAAAGTTCCAACTGAGTTACAAAAGGGCTAGGTGCACCCTTGATCTTGAATCAATTAAATTAGTCCTTCTTAGAGGAATCAAGGAGGACATAATGGAAAACCTAAATATTTTGTCTGGAGGGGACATTTATCAACTACCCTATAATGATATCAAGGTAGCCTTCAAAAACCATTTTAGGGTTACTAGAAAGAAGCGTAGGGCTAGTCAAGCTTTGGTTAATTCCTCTTCCTCCAAGACATCTATCAAGAGTGAAATTGGAAACATGTTGGAGGACTTAAAAAGTGAAATGTCGCACACCTTTGCTCTGCAAATGGAAACTATGAAGATCAAGAGGAAGCAAGAGGAACAAGAGAGAGCCTTAGCTATGTTTTTCCCTAGATGCACTAGACAACACCCTAGAAATGAGTGCCCATTAAATGTTATAGAGGTCTGCTTGGTCTGTGAGGAAAACCATTCCACAAATAAGTTCCCTTCTCTACCTAGATTGAAGGATGTATACCAAGGGGCTAAAGGTGGGGCTGAACAACTCTATTATATCAATCAAAGGATACTCGAAGGACCTCAACCATACTAAGCATGGCATGCAAGGTGCATCCTATTCCTATTAGAATTCCAATCAGAATGCACTCCATCCCCCTTGGTGTTCTCCCGTTCATCATTCATGGTCCACACCTTCTTCTTGGTCTTATACACCTCAGTATCCTTCCCAACTTGCCAATCAACCATTTCAGCTATATGCTTCTCCACATCCTCAGTGGAATACCCCATCACAAGGTTAGAGGCCTCAATTCAACCAACCTCCTGCTTTACTGCCTCCACCTCCATCTCAACCACAACGATTTCATCCTGCTCTACCCATGCAACCTCAGATGCCTGCCCAACCAAATCTGAACCCAAAAAGAAACCAAGCACAACAAGTCTATAGTGGGGAGACATTTTACTGTGCCTATGCTGTGGAAATTCAAGAAATCAACCTCAGGTCTGGAAGAGTGCTCCCAAATAACTAACCCCCATCTCCACTTGAGGAGAATTAAGAGGAAAAGGAAGAGAATGTTCTTAGAGCCAATCCACCTCCTTTTCCTGAAAGATTGATCCATCCCATTCAACACACCCCAAAACAGACTAAACTTTTGGGAGAAGTTGTCCTCGATGGCAACTCAATTATAACATAACAAGTATATGGTAACTAGATGAATCCACAGGTCAGTTCAAAGGTGAAAGAACGATGGAACAAAATACCAGAATGATGGGTCAAAGGTTTACAGAACAAAATCAAAAGTTTAATACGACGAGATTGTTGGCATTATGAATTAGGAGTTGTCCTTAATGACAACCTGTTTGATGAATGGAATCCTACTTAATAAGTTGTCTCTTGATGAAAATCTACTTGTTAAAGGTATAAACATGATGTTTTTACAGATGTGACAAAATGCATGGTAGTTGTGTTTATAGAAGTGATAGAATGCATGGTAGTTCAAAGGAATCAGTTCAGAGGAATGATAAAGTTATAAGTTCAAGAACTATACACGGGTTTTGTTAAGCCAAGTCACATATACACGTGAGTTCAATGAAGAAAAGTAGCATATGGATTTTTCACCATGGTATTCTAAATATTAGGGGTTCTTACCATGGTATTAGCCCATAATAATGAGCATGACAACAAATATTGAACTTGTCAAAGATTACCACCGACACTATTGTTGTTATGACCCATGGTATTGGATGAAGGATAAGCTATGTAAAGAAGTAAATATCAAAGGGATAAGTGTGCAAGTGAAAGGGTTTTTGATGAATACTTCAATCTAGAGCATATTTGCATTGTAAGGGCCATAATTGTCACATTGATATGAAATAATTATGCATCTATGAATACAATGATGAATAGGATCATGAGACCTGAAATGAATTTTCATTCTATGATATGCTCATGGATTGGATCGAAGTAATGACACATGTTTTTGTCTCTGCATATTATGACCTGGGTCTTTTGCAGTTCTAAAGAGCTGCACAATTTTAGGACAAAATTTGCAGATCTATACACTGGTTGGTCTCGGGAAAAGTGTGGATACATGCAGGTTGGATTCGACAAAGTAGCATATACAAAGTAAGGGTTTATGTTCATAAATGACTGATAATTCTTATCAGTATTGTTGCTTCTCTGTTGTCTATCAATGATGTCCTTGTGATTGGTCTGGGTTAAGTGATAATGTCTAAAGTAGAAATGATTGAATGATGAAGTTGAATGTGGTTATGAATTGATTGAAGAATGTTAATATTACTTTCTAATTGTGATTGTAGATCAAAGATAGTTCTATGATTGGTTTAGAGTGTTGCAACAGATCTAAGCATGACTCAATATTCTTTTCAGAATTGCAATAGTCAAGTTCTCAGTTTTTCTTATTTTAAGATTTGTACGAGGGTTTCTCTACATAAAAGAGCGTATGCACGCATGTTGCCTTAAGTGAATAGCATATGCATTTTGGCATTTCAATGATCATGGCTACAGTTAATTCTGTGTGTTGATGCAGTATTCTGGGTTCATTTCTATGTACTGGTTACAGTGATTTGACTGTTCCATTTGATTGGTTGAGTCTTTTTATTAAGTGTCAGTTGATTTGGTTTTGAGTGAAAGATTGATTTTGTTGTGTCAGAAGGTTCAGTGATTGGTTGATTCATAAATTGATGATTGAGTTTTAGTTATGCCAGAGATTGATGATTGGGTTTGAGAGGTTAGTTGATTCAGTTATGTCAGAGATTGATGATTGGGTTTCAGTTATGTCAAAGGCTGATGATTGGGTTTCAATGATTGATGATTCGGTTCAGTGATTGATTGATTCGGTTGTGTCAGAGATTGATGGCTGTGTTACAGTGATGAGTTACAATTTGATTGTTCATAATGGGTCTAGTATGAAAATATAATGAAACATGGCCTGCAAGTTATGATGTGTTGAAGTAGGTGGATCTAGTGCGAAAATTCATGAAACATGGTCTATGGATGTTGCTGAGGGTTGGAGCTTCTAGTGAGGAAGTTGAAGCTTCCTACCAGTGGTAGCTAGTGATCAGATCAAAAGGTTGGAACTCCCTTCCAGAAGTAGTTAGAGAACGAGTGAAGGTTGTAGCCTTCTGCAAGTTGGTGCCTGTGTAGTAGTACAAGTTTACGACAGTACAAGAACCAGGGGGTAGGAGTTCCCTTCCAGTAGAATCTGGAGAACAAAGGAAAGTTGTAGCCTTCTACAAGTGGGTGATTACGTATTGGTATGAGTCTACACCATTACAATATTGTAATAATATTTTTCTTTATATTAAAAAGAAGATAGAGATGACAACAACATGTGGTTTTCTATCACATTAGGTTTCCACCTTAAATCCTGGTGTTCTTAAGTGTTTCTTATGTGTGATGGTTTATTTTGTTATTATAACACATGGTTACTGTTTATCTAATTTTTAATAAAGTACTAATGCACTGACTGAAGACCAACATATGATGAATTAACTAAATCATAGGTTCGCTGAATATACACTAGTTGTCTTAAGAACAATTGCATACACACGCGGGTTCCTTTAAGTAAATTTGTGTATAGAAATATGAATATGAAATGTAAAAAGTTATTGATTTGAAAATATTGATTCACCCCCCTCTTAGTATTTTTCCCAACAATTGGTATCATAGCAGGTCCTTTGGCAGAAGTTTGATCGCTTGAAGGAGATCCATCGCGACAATGGGAAACAAGAAAAAGAAGAAAGCACCTCACAAGAAGAAGACATCTCAAAGAGACAGTGACAATGTTAGAGCTGATTCTCTATTAGGAGGAAGCAAATATTCGGATTCAGAATCACCTCAGAATGAAGATGAACAAGCACAAGAATTATCAGGTACTGATTTTTGGTCCTCTGGTGATACCTTTCCCTATTCATGCAATATTGAAGAGAATGAATGTGACTGTGAAACAACTGAATTTGATCTTATGAGTGAAAGTGAAAGAAATCTAATAGAGGTAGAAGTTAAAAGGCTCACAGATAAAATTATAGATCAACACGATCTATTTGATAAAAAAGAATGTACCTACAAAGAAGAGGTTACTAGGTTAAAAAATTAGTTGGAGGAAGGAAACAAAATAAGGAAGTAGTACAAGGAAAAGGAAGATCAATGTCAAAGGTTGTGGGATGAAGTGACATCATTGAGAAATCAAGTGAATGAAAAGGATTCAACAACAAAGGAACTTAAAGAAAGAACCAGTTGCTATGAAGGTCTTAAAGCTGAGGTTGTCTCTCTAAAAGAATATCTTGAAAAATCAGATAAGTAGAATGAAGAACTACTTCAAGCATTTGAAGAACAAGAAAATGATATTCACAAATTAAAACAACAAGTGGAGGAAGGAAGAAAAGTTAAAGAAAACATGAAGAAGCAGTACCTTGAAAAGGAAAAGAAATATCAGGTTGAGGTAAATATCCTAAAAGGTAAATTAGAAGAAAAGGATAAAATTTTATGATTTTGAGATAGTACTAAGATTTTGGATAATATTCTTAGTAGTACAAGGTTGCCTACCATCAAATCTGGTCTTGGTTTTCATGAAACTTTTAAAGGTTAATCTAGCTCACAAACTGAGGCAAGGAAATCTAATGAAAAATTTGAAATGCTCAACAAGGAGATAAGAAGTCAACCTCATCAACACCTAAGGAAAGAAAGTCTTCAAATAAAATCATTTACTCCTAACTATAGAAGTGTTAATCAATTCTTTCCTCTGATTAATAATGTTGAATGTTTTATATGTCATAATTTTGGACATGTTGTAGCTAGGGGAAGAAGTAGAATGTTTCAAGATAATAAATGTCCCCTAGAGATATCTTCAACTTCCCGATACTTTAAGGGATATTGTTTTTCTTGCAATATGTTCGGTCACAAAGCCATTGATTTCTATAAAAGGAATATGAAACATATAAAATGTTATTCTTGTAACAAGTTTGGGAATATAGAAAAAGAATGCAGGAACAAGTCTATGGATCACCGTAGACAATATGGTAAGTGACCAAATAAGAACATTGATATCATAAAATCTGAAAAAGATGGATCCACCAATAAGCAAGAAAAGGAAGACCAAATAAAGTGTGGTCATGTTGTTTGCTCATGCGAAGACGAAGATGAATGGTACATAGATAGTGGATGTTCTCATCACATGACTAGAGACAAGAAGAAAATGGAGTCTCTTATGAAGAACCATCATGGTAATGGTATTCTTAGAACTGACATTTCAGAAAAAGTTCTAGGACCAGCTATAGTCAGAACAGACTTAGGGGGAACTGAATGTATGAAATTTTAGTATTCCACTTTTCATACACAGATCTTATGAATACAAGTTGCATAAATATGTGAGTTCGAAACTGCATAGTCGCGTATATGTTGGTTTGATGAAGAAGAAATTGGACAGACTCAGGGAAAGCGTCTGATATGGTTCAGTCAATTATCAATTATCTTTTCTGTTTTGATGGTTGATGATTATAGTTTGTTGATATTATTTAGAAGTGCTTTTTGGCCCTCATAATTTGTTGATGACTTGATGTATAACTGGTTGATGTTGATTCCATGATAATTCTTACTGATATATGAAATGAACAGACCTAACAGTGAACAATTGGCACAGGTTGAGGGGGAGCATTTTCTGTGCTTCTAATAATGCATTGTTGGCATTATGTTTGCTTTAGAAGTCCCTGTTACTTAATGATACTTATTAATGATGCTTATTAATGGTGCTTATGTTGTTGAAGGATTTAAATAATGCATCATACTATGCTACAATTATGGGTTTCCTATGATGAAATCACATGTGATACTTATATTTCTTGAGCCACATAGTTTCTTTGATGCTTTTGATCATATGCATATAGTTATGTTTCCTACATGGTGATCTTCATAAGTTCAAGGAGAAGAACAAAAATTGAGCACACAACTTAATTACTTGATGATGATAAGTGTCATTGCTAGGTCCCTATAATACTAGTGTAACCCCTTATTGTTATTAGTAAAACTCCCTTATTATATTTTTGTGCCCATGTAGTCCCCATATTGTTATTATTGTGCCCCATGGAATCCCACTATTGTTATTATTGTGCCCTTACATTATTATTGTTATGTCGACTCTGATTATATTATGACCCCTTAAAACTCCTATCTATAAAAAGGAGGTCTTGTCATTTGTATCATCCAAGAATTGTTCATTTGTGTAATGTAAAGGAGGTTTCCCCCTTGAAGAGGTTTATTTCTAAGGTGGTGATCTATCTTTTCTATCCTTTTGTGAGCTGGTTTCATAACATTTGGTATGAGAGCTTTGGATTCTAGTGTTTCGCTGCTGCAAACAGGTCATCGTGGAATTGTTGCTATAACTTTTTTTATGCAATGTTTCAGAAGCTAACCAAAAAACCCATTTGAGAGGAAATATCGCTGAACCTCAGATCCAAATTGTAGATCTTTTCTAGCTATATATTTGGCGATATGATTTGAGGAAGTTAGGATTTTTGCAAGCTCCAAAATTTCATCTAAAACAAGTCATCATGGAAGTTTCGTAATAACATGTTCGCTACGAAGTTTCAGAAGCTAAAAATAAAACCCATTTGAGAAGAAAGCGGTCAAAACCTTGGGTATAAATTTCAGATCTTGTCTCGCTATATTTTAGGATATATGATATGAGGAAGTTATGGTTTTTGCAGACTCTCGAATTACATATTAAACAAGTTACCTTGGGAAAATCGTCATAACTTTCTCTCTGAGCATCAGATTGAAATTTCGTAAGAAGTTACAGAAAAAGGATGGACTAGAGTTTCCTATTTATTTTTAGATCTGAAGGTAAAAATAGTGACATGTGGCACTTCATACAAGTTATCTCTTTAGAAAAATTATATAATCAGGTCATCTTGGGAGATTGCGCATAACTCTTTCTTGGAGAATCCAATTTTGATCAGACTAGTGGCATTGGAAAGAGGACGCAGAGGTCTACTGCAGGGTGCAATTTCATAACTAGAAAATAAAAAATTATAGATTTACAATCGTTTCAAGATCGAGCTCCTAAAATCAAGAAAAGGCAATATGAGGAAGTTTGATGGCAAGGGTCCGATAAATTGGATACTACAGATGGAGCAATATTTTGATCTACATGAGGTGCAATTGTTAAAAAAGGTACGTATTTCATCTTCATATTTAGAACCAGATCAATTTTTATGGTATAAAGGGTTGTGTTCTCGTAAAGCACTTGTCACTTGGTCAATTTTCACGGAAGAAATGCTAGCACACTATGAAGATACAAAGAGTAACACCTTCTTTAGCCAATTGATAAATCTCAAACAAAAGGGTTCAATGGTAGAGCACATTGAGGATTTAAAAAAATTGAATATAAGGGTAAATGATATTCCAGAGAAGAAAAGTATTGTTGTCTTCATAGGGACTTTAAAGGATAACATTCAACATGAGGTTTGTCTTTGGGAACCTGATTCATTGGAGAAGGCATTCAGGTTGGCAAGAAAAATTGAAAGCAGAATTATGGAAACAAGGAATCCTACCACTCACAACTATAAATATGGAAGTGTTTTTTCTTCTGGCCTTCCACAACCTACAAGGTTTACATGAAAACATTTGGAAGAAAAAGGAGAAAAAGGACTGTTACATTTGTGATAGAAAATACACTAAAGGTCATAAGTGTGCCGAGAAGAAATTATTTTACATAGATTGTGAAGAGGAGGAAGAAAAGGATCAAGAAACATAAAAAGAAGAAAATATACACTAGGAGCCAACCCCAAAGAAAGAATAAATGAATCCGAACATACCTTGTAAAGCATTGGAAAGAATTACCACTCCTCAAACTCTCAAGATAGAAGGACATATCAAGAAGAAAAAGGTTCAAGAAGTGAAAGATCACATTAAGAAAGAAGATATGAATCCTACCATATCTTGTAATGCATTGGCCGGAATTACCACTCCTCAAACTATCAAGATAGAAGGACATATCAAGAAGAAAAAGGTAATAGTGTTGATTTATTCAGGAAGTATGCATAATTTTATTCATTGTAAGATAGCTAAGGAATTGAATTTCTTCCTATATCCAGCACCAAAGTGTCAAGTGAGGGTTGCAAGTGGAGGAACCATAAATTTCTCTCGAAAGTACCATAATATCAAGTTATCCATGGGAGAATATGTATTGAATAGCCCAATTCTTTCCATTCCAATGGGTGGTGTTGATGTTGTACTAGGAGTCCAATGGCTACAATCCCTGGGTACAATATCTTTTAATTTTCAAGAACTTTTCATGAAATTTTTTTCGGAAGGAAAGGAAGTTGAATTAAGGGGTATCACAGGGAAATCGGGAAAGATAATAAGCTTTAGCATATAGACAAAGCTTCTAAAGAAAGAAAAAAGAGGCATAATTTCACAATTATGTTTGCTATAGGTTCCCATATTGAAATCATCTATTTCTCCAGATCTCCAAAAAGTCTTGGACAATCATTCCAAGGTATTGGAGACTTCCAAAGGCCTCCCACCTATTCATGATCATGATCATTCTATTAATTTCATTCCAGGAAGTGTTGCTCCAAACATCAGGCCTTACAGATATCCCTATGCCCAAAAGAGTGAAATTGAACATATGGTTGCAGAAATGCTAGAGGCTAGTATAATTCAACCTAATAAAAGTTCTTTCTCTGCTCCAGTAGTATTGATGCATAAGAAGGATGGGTCATGGCACATGTGTCTGAATTATAGGGAGCTCAACAAGCTCACTATTAAAGATAAATTTCCCATTCCTATCATTGATAAATTATTGGATGAATTGCATGGATCGATTTACTTCACCAAGTTGGATCTTCGTTCAGGATATCATTGAATCAGAATGAAGATTGAAGACATTCTGAAAACAACATTTAGAACTCATGAGGGTCATTATGAATTTTTGGTCATGCCTTTTGGCCTTACAAATGCACCTTCTACCTTTCAAGGTTTGATGAATTCAATTTTCAAACCCTTCCTTAGAAAATTTGTGCTAGTAATTTTTGATGATATAATAATCTACAACAAGTCTTGGAAGGATCATGTTCAACATGTTGATAGGGTGCTCAAACTATTGGAGGAGAAACAATTATATGCAAAAAGCTCCAAATGTTTCTTGGGAGTACAAGAGGTGGAATATCTAGGTCATATTGTATCTCATGAAGGTGTTAAGGTAGACCCTAGCAAAATTAAAGCCATTAAGGAATGGAAAATCCCCACATCCATAAAGCATTTGCAAGGATTTCTTGGGTTGATAGGGTATTATCGCAAGTTTGTTAATAATTATGGGAGAATAGCAGCACCTCTAACAATATTATTGAAGAAATATGAATTTTCATCGACTCCAGAAGCAACAAAGGCCTTCGAACATCTGAAAGAGGAAATGTGCCAAGCACCAGGCTTAGCTACGTCAGACTTCGCAAAAACCTTTATTGTGGAATGTGATTCTTCAAGAAATGGATTTGGTGCTATTTTAATGTAAGATGAAAGACCCATTGCTTTTGAAAGTCATCCAATCAAAGGAAAGTATTTAAACAAAGCTATTTATGAGAAGGAAATGTTGGCAATACTACATGCACTTAAGAAATGGCGACCCTACCTAATGGGAGGACACTTCAAGGTTAAAACGGATCATGATAGTCTTAAATAGTTTTTAGAACAAAGATCATCCTTTGAAGAGAAACAAAAATGGGTCACAAAGATGTTGGGTTATGACTTTGAAATCATCTACAGAAAAGGAAGAAAAATGTTGTGGCAGAGGCACTCTGAAGAAAGGATGAGGATGTGGAAGCATTGTTTTGTGCTATTTCTATTTTCCAAACAGATTGGACAAATGAAGCAAGGGATGAATGGAAGAAGGATGAAGAAGTGTGGCCACTCATTCAAAAGTTGCAAAAGATCCCAGTTCAAAAAATATTTCCAAAACTTGACGAGGAAGGAAAAATCATATTGGAGCTTGGAGCAGTCACAAAAACAAGAACCTGAAAACTACGAAATCGATCAATTTCAGAGTATCTCATCAAGTGGAAGAACTCAACCGCTGAAGATTCCACATGGGAGGACAAGAATTTTATACAGAATCATCAAGAACTACTCAAGCATTGAGGACAACACTTTTTGAAGGAGAGGGGCATGTTAGGTCCCTATACTACTAGTGTAACCCTTATTGTTATTAGTACAACCCCCTTATTATATTTTTGTGCCCATGTAGTCCCCATATTTTTATTATTGTGCCCCATAGAAGCCCACTATTGTTATTATTGTGCCCTTACATTATTATTGTTATGTCTGTTCTGATTATATTATGACCCCTTATACTCCTATATATAGAAAGGAGGTCTTGTCATTTGTATCATCCAAGAATTGTTAATTTTTGTAATGTAGAGGAGGTTTCCCCCTTGAAGAGGCTTATTTCTAAGGTGTTGATCTATCTTTTCTATCTTTTTGTGAGCTAGTTTCATAACAGTCACTCATTTCTTTTATGTTGGTGTCATCATGCCTTCAAAGATGCATAAATTTCATATGGTTCAGATATGAATGAGGATTCCTATAGTTCTTGGCTCTCACAAGGTATATTTTTTGAGAATTGTTTCTCTTGATGGTATCAAGAAAGTTTGACAAATGACTATGAGCTCATGGTTTGCTTTTCACATTGATGAGAAGCTAGATACATATTGCTATTTCTACGATGGATACATTATAGTTAAGGATCACATGGATGATTACTTATATTCCATATTGGTAAAGTATGTTGGTATAAAAGATATTCTTGTATGAATAAAATTGGCCAAGAGAATGTTGTTATTGTAGGTTTCATGAAGACATGGCTAGTTCAAGACATGGGTATTTGGAGACATGGATTACTTAGTCACATAATGATGAAAAGGAATTATGTATACTTCTTACTTTATGATGATAGGCGTGTTTCTCACATATGTTGATTATCATGGTTGATACTTATCAGATGTGGGATGTTAGAAAACTCCCTAGTGATGATACATGTTTGGTATATTGGGGAAAGAACATGGATTTCTTGCTATGATGATTTGATGATCATATTGTGGATGATGACTATGGTGCTTTCACATGCATATGATATGATGTGAATGGCTTTGTGAAGATATAGGAATTACTTTTTGGAGATATGACATTTGCTTATTTTATTCATAAAAGGCTATGTTTTGATGGACATTTACGGGTTGTTATTCTTGGTGATGCTGACAGATGCTTATGGTGTAGATCACATATGGTGTATGATAGTTGTTGATATCTATCATGGTCTTGTTTAAGTCTTTGGTCTTATCTATGAATGTCATGTATATCATTTGATGTAATGGTCATGTAAAGAACTATGATGTACTCAGTGTAAAATTCAGCCATGTATGAACTATTGTGGTCAAGTCCTTTTGGACATCTGATGAATTTTGAAACCCCACTGTGTTTGGGAAGTTGATGTAATAATGATGTAAAATGTGTAAAGCCACTATGATTGGGTGATTGATGTAAGTATGGGTCCTTGGTGATAGGAAGGTCATATTCATTGAGTCATTTACTTCATTTTTCATCCAGCAGAGATTTCAACATGTGCTGAGGGGGAGCATGATTAGAGAATTTAGCATGTGCTTAGGGGGAGCATGGTCAGTATTCATATTCAATAGTTCGCATATGGAAGTATTAATTTAACATTGGTAAACCCTTTTCCCTTGATGTCAAAGGGGGAGAGTATCTTGGTGTTTGAGAGTAGCTTGGTGCTTGTCTTGATGTTATTTACAAGTTGTGGTGATCAAACACCAAAGTGGTTGCCATCAAGTACAAAGGGGGATATTGTTGGCATTATGATGCATATGTTTTCCTTGATGGAAACTCACTTATAACAGAACAAGTATATGGTAACTAGATGAATCCATAGATCAGTTTAGAGGTGACAGAATGATGGAACAATACCAGAATGATGGGTCAAAGGTTTACAGATCAACATCAAAATTTTCATACAGGGAGATTGTTGGCATTATGAATTAGGAGTTATCCTTGTGTTGAAGCCCCGAAAATCGGGTCGACAACAAGGGGGATACCCACCCGGTCCGGACCTTGGTTGGCAGATCCTTATCCGTTTGGTATAGCGGGTCCGACTGGGGATGAAGGGACCAGTTTCCCGACCTTGGGTGTGTGTGTGTGTGTGTAGAGCTTTAACTATGCTAATCTAAGGAAAATTCAAAAAGCAAATCTAATTTAGACTCTTTAAACTAACACTATGCTATTGTAACCTAATAAGAAACAATGCACCTAATCTACACTAACCCGGGGTGTATTCCTTACTATTATGCGATCTAAAAAGATTTCGAATAATAACTGGTAATAAAGATCATTCAGCTATCATAAGAGCATAAATCATTAAAGATAAACTATTTTGCATAAGAGGTTAGGCAAAACAGTTATGAGCAGCATATCACATAATAAGTTACTTATATGTCAGATACAAACAATACGACTCCACCGTACAAAAGTGCCAAATGATAACCCATACATTCATATAATGACATATAAACAACTGAAACTATGAATCACTTAAAGAACATAAGCAGAAATAGTCAAGAGATAAAAGTACCATTTATGAGTAGTTCCACTCATAAGCTTCAAGCAACAATGATTTATCTCTCCTTGTTCTAACATCCACTAAGAGTACAGAAGTGCAACATCAGTAGCAGATATCAGACACAAATATTAATAAACCTTGATCCATCCATTCATCAAACCAACTCTGAGGGCGCAAAAGTGCATGTTCTGAGGACGAGTTTTTGACAAATCTCCGGACCCTTCTCTAAATGCATGAGAAGGGTTTAAATATTGCTAACTAATTAACTTGATTACATAAATTTGGGATCCGGTTTTCAAATGACCGTCCCTCTGATAAAGCAAATTATTTCTAAAATTAAATCTAACTTTGAACTATTTCTGTATTTGCTCCTTAGCACTGTGAGTGTGCAGCATCCGACCGAGAGGGGTCGGTTGGTTGTCTTTCCCTTTGTGCGTGTTATAAAAATAGGAGTAACAAGGGTCGGCACCACCTTTTTGATAAACTATCAGATATTTTAAGAGAATCTCCCGCCGACTGATGTATACTTGGTAATAACTCGAATTTTTCTTGAACTAGATCTGCTTTTGCTATTTTGGTTTTCTGTCTTTGTGAATGACTTGATGAGTCAGAAGACTTTACTTCCTGAACAATTCTCTGGATTGGAAAATGCCTTTGCTCTTCATTCCGGGCTTTTCTGTCGTGTAAGCTTCAGGTATCTTTGTAGTCATGCTGCTTTTGTGTGCCTTTAATTTTGAGCTTCAAATGGCCTATCGTATGTGGTTCCTGCTTCTGAAGAAGTCTCTTCTGTGGCCTCTAAACATCGACGCTTTCCTATTTTCTTTAGATGTTTCCTGCAAAAGAAAAATTACTCCATTTTATCTCTTGTTTTATAGTTGCGTAAAGGAAAAGAATAAATGAAAAATAAAGTTCGATATGAAAGCTTCAGATGTTGCGTGTGTATAATCATGACATTTAAAGTGAACTGATTCTTCAAAAAACGAAAAGAAGCCATTCGTACGATCATTAATTTCTTTTTTATAGGCGCGCGCCTAATTCTGATTAAAGGATAGCTTTCCTTTGAATGTTGTGCTGAGCAATATCTCGCGCTTCATCGTAGATCGCAGATCACAGATCGCAGATTGTATTACAGCATTGTGGTACCGCGATATCGGATCATCGCAGATCGCAGATTGTGGATTAGAGATCGCAAATCGCAAATCGCACATCGCGGATATTAGTCATTGCGCCTTACTCTATGTGGTTGCTGCGATATGCGAGGTCGCACATCGGCCGTCGGGGATTTCTTATGTCTCTCTCTTGTTAAGAGTGCTCATGATAAATGCGATGCGATGAGTTTAGCATCGCTTCTTCGTGGTTTGATACGCTTATAACAAGAAGTGTTTCCTTTGCTTTGCTGCGATAAGATTCTAAGGAAGAACAAAAATATTCAAGGGGAATTTGATGGATTTTTTACTAGGGGTCCCCCATTTGCTAGGTGTTGTTGCTAACACCAAACAAAAGAGGGGGGGTTGTTGGTGACTACAACAATGGCGATTCACTGGGAAGAACCAGTTATCTTTGACTTTCTATTGAACTTCAACTTTCGAAACAATTTTTTTTTTTTTTTTGGTCAGTCTAAACTTTGTTATGAACAGATAGAGTACGTTTGTCTTATCCTATCAATGATACTTTATTTCAACCTCTCTGTATTCCATTTGTTTGCCTCCTATGGTTCAGCCCTTGTATTTACACCAGCCATTACTTGGTTTCTTTTTAAAAGATAAAATGGGGTCATCACTGCTATGCTGGTCATTTAAAATATGCTCATTTACCGTAGGTAGAGCCTCTGCTGCCCGCAGGCGTCCATAGGCTCGATAGGGCTACCTGTTACTCAGCAATGATCCTTTATCCTGCTAGAAGTTATCTACAACTTTTTCAGAGAGAAAACCATTTTTATACTTTTTCTTTTTTATTCTCCAAAGAACAATGTCTTGGTTTGATGGCCAATTTATGACACAGTCATTCACTTGGATTACACTTTTGCTGAACAAGCTGGCTCGTGATGAGACCCCTTGTATTTTGATTGCAACAATCTTAAGTCATTGCCCTGTTTTGGTAGATAGTATTGGCAAGGTCAGCAAGCTATAATATCTGTGATCATGATAAGCCGGCTCGTGATGAGACCTCTTGTTCTTTGAGATACGCATTGTTTTCTCGGATTACTTCTCTGAATGCTGCGATTTCCTTTAGCAGGGAGGAACCCATTGTTTTTCCTTAAGAAAGTTCTGGACGATAATAATAGAGTTCGAAAAATAGCAGTTTTACAGAGAGTGC